>OY992768.1:22669968-22860027 GCA_963921325.1 Logfia minima
ACTCTTGCACAACCTCACCAACCTCTAATACACTCTCATTTGCTCTTTAGTGCTTTGTAAGGACAATTTCTTCTATAAACTACTAATGTTTATGATAAAATACTTATTTTATGGTTATATTGTGCTTAGATGTTCACTCTTGACAAGATCTAGCTTGAAAAATCGTATTTGCATGTTTCATAAGTAACTTATGCTACAATACACCAAAACAGTCCATTGAAATGCATTTTTGAAAACGTCAGAAAATTTTCCCAACTTTGAAGCTTAATAACTTGGTCAAAGCGTGATGAAAATTTGTGTTTCTTGGTTCTAAAGTTAAGTTCAAGATGTTAGCTATCAAACCCCACTGGATTCATATTTTTCTGATGAGTATTACTATTTTAAACGGAATTTATAAGTTAAAAGGTACCGGCTGTACTGTTGGGACAGAAAACAACTCAACTTTAAAATAGCACAACTTTCAAACCGTAGCTCTAAACATGTCGATTCTTTTTGCTGTAGATCATAAATTATGTTAGCTTTAAAAGTAGTATGATTTCGTTTTGTGAAGTTAAGTAGAACTAAAGATATACACGGATCTATGACTAACTGTCCAAATTGAGAACTGTTTGACCTTTGTGTGATGTAAAATACGTTTGGACCCCTTAAACTCAATCAAAAATTACGAATCATACGTTTCTGGAAAGCTAAGACATAGAGGAACTTGTATAAAAATTTTCATAATTTTTGGGACATGTTTGACTAGTCAAAACCGTAGGCAAAGTTGACCTAAAAATGGGACAGATTCTGTTAAAAATGGATTAACTAAGTAAAAAGGTTAAAAATGATTAAAATCATATATTAGTGACTTTTAATGTAAAGATTAGTGTATTTCATGTGATTTGGTGTAAAACAAGTGTTAAAATAATTTAGGACAAAATGTAGGTTATTAAACTTTAAGTTATAAAAGTTAAGTGTTAAAAATAGAATAAATAAGACTTTAGGGACTAAATTGCAAAAACATAGGAATTAGGGACTTTTATGAAAAATCAGTAAGTTTAAGACATTTTAAATAAATTAATAAATATTAGATGTTAAAAACAAGACCTAGATATTAAACGAGTATTTTAAAACGAAACCACGATTTAAAAACGCGACTTTAGTTAATTAAAGGATAAACGTATAGAACACAGTAAATTTGGATTTTTATTGGTAAATAAATGAATTAGAAAATTGTGTAAATATTTGTCATGCCTTAGAATATTTAGAACGAGAATTTAATCACTAAAACCTAAGGTTAGCTTATAAGAGGAAATTTAAAATGAATTATATATTGTCGTAGAGTAAAATGTGTGGAAATAAATTATAAAAATGTATAACTATATTAATATGTGTATAAGAATGTACGTGTGAACATGTATATATATATTGTTGGTCAAATTATCATAACGACAACTAAATTGTATAACTTATGCTAACGTTTAAAATGTAGTAATTATAGTGAAAATGAATAGTATATATACATTGATGCCTACATGATTATATTTGTATATATATATATATATATGTGTGTATATGGAAATAGATGATGTGATGAAAATAGTATTAACGAAAGACTATCACGTTAAATACTTGTCATGAAACCCTAAATCAAACGTAATTGAGATATATAAATATATGTATAACTATGAGAAAGTATATGTGTTGAATAAATGAATGTCACGCATTAATAGTATAATACGTTTAGTAAGGTATTTTAAGGTGGATTTAAATACGTTTTAATGATTTTGAAAACAAAGTGGGATCACAACGTGTCGTTTTCTTGTAAAATAAAAGTGGAATATTTTCAATGCCCGTTGGTGGCAAGTGTACGAATCTTGTTGAGTGAACAACTGACATAGACTGACCATGGTGTCGTCTACATGTACTAATTTAAGCTCCTACGTTTAGGACGTTAGGAGGCTTACTTGGAATTATTGTTAAATTGTTTTTGCTAGCACGCTCGGACTCCAGGTGAGTTCACAACCCCATTTTACTGTTTTACTGCTTTTAAGCTTGGGGTGAAAAACATATCAATGTTTATATGCGATTATTAAAACCTGACATTGTATCCTTATGAGGGACTGAGTTGGATAAGTTGTAGTGCCGAAGTCCTAGCATACAATACTATAACCATTAGTTAGATGACTCTAACCACTGAGTATACTGGTAGTACTATTGGGCCTTACAAGCCCATCCTACGTTTATTTTAGTTAGTCGCGCTAACTCGCGACGTGGTTTCGCACTTTGGGGGACATGTATACTTAACCGGTCCAGGCAAACGATTCATCCATTGTTGTGGTTTGGTTATAGGCTTAGTTTCGGCATATTAACTCATAGGACTTGCAAACCTGATGGGGGATTATAGTCAGTGGTTTTCATTTATAATAATCGTACTTAGGCCTTTGATGCCAACCTTTGAAATTCCGATGAAATGATTTCCAAATAATGGTTTTATGAATGAGTCTCTAAACCTGTGAATTCACTCAACTTCATGTTGACTTTTCATAATATGTTTTTCAGGGAATTAACTAAGCCGTAAGTTGCATGAATGATGGGACCACATACTCACCACGAAGATTTAGGATGCCACTTTTGCTAAAACTATGAGATTCAATCTCGTAGATTTATTTTATCGTAATTGTTTATGAAACTTTGAAACTTATCTTTTGGAAACTACAATGATGTATTTGATTTACATCGGTACTTTAACGGCCTGATAAGCCGAGAAATTTGTAAAACATTTATGGCATCTTAATATATATTGTTCTGCGATAATCATATGCTCTTGATTGTGTATCCGATTACTCGTCACGCCCCGACAAGCTTCCGCATGCTAATTCGTATTTATGTTAAATTTGGGGGTGTGACAGACCAGTTAGCGCGACTAACCCGGACGGGGGAGTCAATCCCAAATAGTACTATTCATTAACATTCACGCTATAACGATACTTACAAACTATGTGTGGGGGACTTTCAGGATTAGTTAAATAACTCATGCAACCAATATATCGTGTTTTGTACTTGCGTTCACATAAAACAGCTGTTGTTAAAAGCAGTTGTATGTATTCTCACCCCTGAGTGGAAATAGTAGAAAAAGGTGCTATGAAACTCACCTGAGATTAGTATGTTATTTAACAAATAACAGCAAGCAATTTGTGTTCCCAAGAGTAATCTTCTAACGCCCTAGACGTATAAGATTGTGTAAGTAGATGTCTCAAAAGACCATCTATAGTGATTGTATAAGTGGAGGGTTAATGTCCACTTAAGCCAATCGTGTAGGTGGAGGGTTAATGTCCACCTATACGCTAGTAGTTCACTTAACTAGTATGTCCATTCTTGTTTGCTTATTCGAAAACGTGTACGACCCGTTGGTGAAAGTTTGTGAAAACATAATGTTGCTTAGTGTGGGAAGTGGGTGAAGCCCACGAATGACAAGGGTCCGGGGGCAGCGCCCCTGGTGGCGGGGTCCAAGGGGTGGCAACCCCTGGTGGGGTCCAAGGGGCAAGGCCCCTGGCTGGGGTCGAGCTGACATGTTTGTATATATGTGTATGAACACTTACGTAACTGTTTGAATTACACCTTCGAAATTATTCGTAATTACGCGAAACAACCGGACGTGGTCCGACTATTTATACGACGTTGGTGAAAACTTTTCATAGATAACGTAATCATATTTTATAGTTAAAATAGTGGTTATATACCTTATATTATTATTTCAAATAATAATACACGAAAAACTTTGACGTTTTGTTTAAAACGTAACAAACGCGACGAAAACGCGCAAACCGAGCCCGACACCCCAGCAACACCCGAAATATACTTTTGTAACTCAATTTAGTATTTTAAGAATACTTACTTATTCCGAATATTATTCGCAAAATAAAATTATATACAAAAGCTTAACGTAAATTATAAACTTTTTAAAATCACAAATTAACGTTTAAACGAACGGGGAACGAAACACGAAGTCGAGAAAACGAGTCACGAGCCCGAAACACCTTTGGGCCAGGCCCAACTCGGCCTAGGCTGGTCCAAGAGGCCCACCCCAAATAGGCCCAAGCCCACCCCACAAAAACACTACACTATACTCCATTTTTCACACACACAAGCCCACACTTCTCTCCTCCTTCTCTATACTCTCTCTACTCTCTCTCTCTCTCTCTCTAAAGATCTACCACCATCAACCACCTCCTCACCACCATCAACCACCACTCCACCACCACAAGCCACCATCACACTTTCAAGAAGAAGTCAAGAATCAAGCCCTTTCCTCACCTTCCTCTCCTTTTTGATCGGTCTTTCAACTTGTAAGAACATCTAACTCATTTAGAATACTTGTAACACATCTATAAACATGTTAAAATGCTCACTTAACAAAGATATGTCCAAAAGATTTCACAAAAATCGTTTTCATAGCTTAAAACATGCAAGAACCTTACATGAAATCCGGCCAGAAAACTTTGTCCGACTTTGGGAGGTGATATCTCCCTCAAAACTTAACCAAAATGAACGATTTAAAAGGCTAAAACTAAGTTTAAGAAGTTATCTTTCATTTTCCACTGATCTCATAATTTTTGAAGCCCGTTTGATACCCGAAATAATTTTTACAAAAACATTAGACGGGCTGGGTAAAAGGCAGAAAAATGGTCCCTCATTGTTTTAGTCATAACTCGAGATTTACATATCCAAAAGACTTGAAACCAGCGCCAAAACTTCA
The DNA here is from genome assembly GCA_963921325.1 of Logfia minima. NCBI lineage: Eukaryota > Viridiplantae > Streptophyta > Magnoliopsida > Asterales > Asteraceae > Logfia > Logfia minima. The sequence goes on from OY992768.1 coordinate 22,674,707, forward strand.
GAAATTTTGTTCAGAAATATAGTCGTTTAGATGACCTTGTCCAAATACGCACGAATTCTGCCCAGAAACTCGATCTCCTTGCATGTCTCCTGATTGGCTACTTTTTGACCTCTATGGGAAACTAAAATTTTTATAAATACTTAGACTTGTCTAAAAAATCTGTAAAAATTATTATAAGTACCTAACATACTAAGAAACAACATATATTTTTCTTGAATTTTATCTCGAACATTTGGATTACAAAATAAAATTGGCAAAACTGGTTTGTTTCTGATCCCTGTGTCGCAGAAGCCCAATAGCCATTAGTGACACTAACCCTTGTGTCGCTATAGCATTTGAACCGTCACCTTAGCGACACTAGCATTGTGTCGCCAAAATCACATTAGCGACACTAACCCTTGTGTCGCTATAGCATTTGAACCGTCACCTTAGCGACACTAGCATTGTGTCGCCAAAATCACATTAGCGACACTATCCTTGTGTCGCTGAAGACCCAAAAATCGAACCATTTGCGACACTAGCCTTGTGTCGCTAAAAACCCAGAATCGAAGCATTTTTACTAAAGCAATATAAGCTCAACCCCAGCCAGGGGCCCTGCCCCTTGGACCCCGCCACCAAGGGCGCTGCCCCCGGACCCCCGTCATTCGTGGGCTTCGCCCACTTATCACATTAATCAACATTATGTTTTCACAAACTTTCACCAACGCATCGTACACGTTTTCAAACAAGAATGGACATATTAGTTAAGTGAACTACCAGCGAATAGGTGGGCATTAACCCTCCACCTACATGATTGGCTTAAGTGGACATTAACCCTCCACTTATACAATCACCAAAGATGGTCTTTTGAGACATCTACTTACACAAACTTATACGTCTAGGGCGTCAGAAGATTACTCTTGGGAACACAAGTTGCTTGCTATTTGTTATTTGCTAAATAACATACTAATCTCAAGTGAGTTTCATAGCCCCTTTTTCTACTATTTCCACTCAGGGGTGAGAATACATACAACTGCTTTTAACAACTGCTTTTAACAACTGTTATTTTCATGTGAACGCAACTACAAAACACGATGTATTGGTTGCATGAGCTATTTAACTAATCCTAAAAGTCCCCCACACATAGTTTGTTAGTATCGTTATAGCGTGAATGTTAATGAATAGTACTATTTGGGATTGACTCCCCCCGTCCGGGTTAGTCGCACTAACTGGTCAAACGGACGCATTATCATTTGTTCTTACGAGTGTTGGATTAGGCACTTGCAGGGAGGCACCACGATCGTGGCACTTGATTGTGACCCGACACAACAGTTAAGCTCGAACTATGGGCTCATGGCAACAATATACACCTCTTTTACATTTTTGTAATACATTACTATCATTATTGGATGATACAAACAGGAAATCTTGTGTTCCACACGTTCCATACGATGTGATATCAACTGTTTTCAAACCTATGAACTCACCAACTTTATGTTGACTCTTTTAGTATGTATTCTCAGGTGACCAGCCGCAGTAGGATGCTTTGGAAGCAATAGCTCGAGTCGCATATTTTCAAACAACCAAGGAATTAGATTGCATTTACTCTATTTTGTAATAATAGTTATGAAATTCTACGTATCAGATGCGAACTCCTAGTTTTATGTGAACACTTTTAAGTTTGTAATGTAATGATTTTTGAAAACGTCTCATATAGAGGTCGTTTGTTGTAACTCTTGTGTTGTGATATTTGATTTGGTCGGCGCCCCCTTTGACACCTCATACCTTCCGCTGCCACGCGTCTTGGGGGCTGCGACACTGGAACAGACCCGAAGAATGCAGGATATATCTGGTATGTCGACAGCGGGTGTTCCAGGCACATGACTGGAAATCTATCCTTATTGACTGATGTTAAATCTATCAATGGGGGATATGTTTCCTTTGCTGGTGATAAAGGCGGTCAAATTTCAAAAGAAGGAACTATTGCAAATGATACTTTGAGTTTTGAGAAAGTTAAATATTGTGAACATTTGCAGCATAATCTTCTTAGTGTGTCTCAGGTTTATGATAAAAAGTACATCACAGCTTTCAATGATAAGGAATGTATGATTCTCAAACCTGCATTCGTTATCCTGGAGAGTGGATCATAATGAGAGCTCCACGACGTAAAGATATATATGTTCTCGATATGCGTAATGTTTCAGTGTCTTCGGATTTCAGATGTTTGTTATCAAAAGCATCAGAAAGAGACTCTCTTCTTTGGCATCGTAAAATGAGTCATATTCATTTTCGGAAAATGAACTTCTTAATTAAACATGATCTTGTGGAGGGTGTTCCTAAACAAACATTTTCCATTACCGATCATTGTATTTCATGTCAAAAGGGAATACAGGTTAAGAAGTCTCATTTGTCAAAGAAAATTAATTCTATTCATACTCCATTGGAACTTCTGCATATGGATCTTTTCGTTCCTATTAATGTCAGAAGTCTCGTTGGAAAATCTTACTGCTTAGTGGTGACAGATGACTACTAGGAATTTAAGTGTGGTGTTGACCTGAGATTTTTGACGGTTGTCACACTAATCAACAATCAACACGGATAGTAAAGAACACTTTTATTGAACGCAACAAACAATTACATTCAATGTTAGCTTACACAATCACAAGTATACGAACTTGTCTTTGCTCAGCCCTGAAAATACACAAAACAACTTACTACATTCGAACTAACATGTAATCTATATATAGGACTAATGTGTACCAACACTTAACACTCAACGGGCATTGGATCTTAGAGCATATGTTATCTATGGAAATCGAGCTAATTTTCTTAAAATTATAGGGGTTCTGGTTTTCTAGTTATTTTATTCTAATTAAATAAAGCAATTAAATAAAGGAGTAAGGAGTTGCTCAATCTACAGATATATAGGGGTGTCCACTATGATGTCGGGTTGCGTTGGATTAAGGTAGTTATGATGTTATGGTTTTAGTAGTAATAGGTTTCTACTTCTGGATGAGTCGTTTCCACAAACATGCCTATTATCTGACACGAAGTTGTCCATAATCAGATAAAGAGCATGTCACTTGGGTGGTGGATACAAATGGTCATATAGCACCGGGATGTCTCCAAGTACTATAGCCAACTTAATCTGACAGTCATCATCGAGTGATGTTCCTCATTCTCAGACATCAGAGATATCTGTATTGATGACATGAATCGGTGAATGAACAATAACATGAATAAGTGTTACCCCACCAGAACAAATTGAGATGACTTTGTCTAGCGGCCAGTTAAGTTGTCATAATTATAGTATTTGATATCAACTTATTCAATTTTGTATTTCAGTGTTAAAATGGTGTATCAATTTAATGCTTAAAAATAGATAAAAACAACATAACCAAATGATTTAAGAAAGCGTAACTTTTAGTTCAAATTGGTATAGATCGGGTTTACCCACAAACACTTTTATTAATGTTTAAAAGATTTATAAGTACCTACTACGTTATATGTGATTACATAATAGTATTATCACGGATTACCTAGTTAATTCAACCAAAGATACCGATGACATTTATTTGGTCCACAAGTTGTCTCGGTTTTGTATTATCAAAGGGTATATAAGTTATTTAATTATTAGTCTAGAAACCTTTTTTTAAGAAATGCAGTAAATCACGAGATAAATTGAGTAATGATATGATTAGTTCTTTTAATATTTAATGTGTTTTCCCTTTGCTTTCTTTTAATAGTAGATGCAGAGTTTACCTCGAATGAGAATAATAACCGATCAAGCACGATGTCTACGGGCTCAGTTACAGTTCTGAGATGTCAGTGGCGTCGGGTCCAAGGATAATCTACTAGTCAATTTTAGCTAAGGATATCCTTATTAAATTAATGGTATGTATCCCTCTAATTAACGATATTTAATTGAGAAATGACGTACATTAATTGACGTCGTGACATGTAGTATACCATGATTCAAGAATGAGGTGATCCCATTAGAATGAGCGTTATGAATGGAGTGTCCTGTACTTCCCGGCTCGTAGTTGTTTATGTCTAATCGATTGAAATAGGAAGAGTGAAACTCGGTTCATCCACTTCCATTATCGGTATCATCACCAGCATCTCCACCAGTACCACCACTTTGCGGATTATAGTTCTGTCTTGGAATATTGTGGTGGTTGTCTACGTAACTATCGGGATAATTAACAACCACCTCTTTTTGTGGTCTTCCAACCCCAGGCCTTTTTGGTGTACCAACACTATTCAAACTTCTTTTTACAACATTCCCATTATAAGCCAATACATTTTCACCACTCGCCACATCACCATCTGCGGTGGGCCACCCTGTCTCCGTCACCACCCAAACTCTTCTGTTGTAATGCTAGTGTTAGTTTAGTTTAAGTTTAGAAAAGGGTTCCTAAGTATTATTTATGGTCTATCATGTTATACATTACGATATTATTAAGTTTATTTAGTGATAGATAAATAAAAATGACGATCACTTCTTCTCATTAGATTTTGAATTTTTCATGTATGTTTGTTCCATATTAACACTTAGAGGAAAGCATTCTAGTTTCTTCCCTTTATATGATGGATTGTTGAAATTTAAGATTATGAATAAAAATCTAAATGCATTATATATAACTAGTTGAAAACATTATATATTGAAATTAACCCTCTTCATAATTCTTTTTCATAATTCATATTAAAACAGGATTACATAAGAATTAATTGGCAAGTTTGCAGAAACGTATCCAATTTTCAAGATTGAAGATTTTTTTTACTCAATTTCTAACAACAAACTAACATCAACAATACATATACGTTAAATATTAACATGAACCCTAACAATTTCATGTCAAAAATACAAAATAAAAATACATGCACACCAAGTGTTCTCTCCAAAAATAGATCCATCTAGATAGATCGACCCATGAATCAATTGTTGGGTCCATGGATACACTTTTCATACCCATTGAGTCTCATAAATAGCGCAGGACGGGTCGAATCTAGATCAAGATCCGCCATGTTGACACCCTTACCCAGACTTATTTTGAGGCAAGACAACCATTTTCTAAGACCTTATTAATGTGGTAATAACACCTTGTAGGACAAATTATACTTTGCTATGTAACTTCTTATATAAATAAACAGTAACCCACCATTGATAAAACCGACTATCTACGCATCAATTCGACTATTTCTCGTATTGTGTAAATTGATTCGAATCAAATTAGAAAACACAATTGAAACATGATTCGATTATAACACGTAATTAGGAACTCACAAATTGAATTGAATTCGAAATGTCCGTAAAATTGAAGTCGAATGATTACAGTAATCATATGAATTACAGAAGATTGATAGAGATTACAATTGAAAAGCCTAACTCAATCTAAGTTGAATCCAGCTATTTATTCATTACAAACTTGTAACAGAAAACGACTCCTCCAACGGCCCAACTAACTTTGAACAAACTTTGACTTCCCTGGATAATTGACTTTTTGACTTTAATGAACGCTTGTGCGAGTCACGTGACCTTGTCTGTATTATTACTGTATCAATCCATCCCTCTTAAAGAACCTTGACCACAAGGTTGATTTGCAAAATCTGGGAAACGGAGTATAAGCTCCCAAGTAGCATTTCTGCAGAATGGTTAGACCATTGAACCAAAATGTATGTAACAGGTCGGTTATGTAATTTGCCCAATTTACGATCGAGAATAGCCACAGGTTCTACACGTAACACACCATCAGAATCACAGACGCGCAATTTGCCAACTCGATCAACATCTCCATTGCATTTCTTAAGCTGTGACACATGGAATACAGGATGAACGTGACTATCAGTAGGCAACTGTAGTTTATAAGCCACAATTCCAATTTTGTCCACAATCTGAAAAGGCCCATAGTACTTAGCAGAAAGTTTTTGTATTTTTGTTTCCTGAGAGTAATTTGGCGATAAGGTTGTAACTTCAAATAGACCTAATCACCAATTACATATACCCTGTATGTCCTGTGTTTATTTTCCGTATTATGCATCCTATCTTGGGCTCTTTTTAAATGAAACTTCAACAAATTGATGGCATCTTCTCTAGCTGTAAGGGATTTGTCTACTGCATCTACTATACTGTCACCAGTCAAGTATGGAGCATGCAATGGTGGTAGTTGACCATAAACCACTTCAAAAGGAGTAGTACTGTAAGTCCCCTTAGGGCTCGGATCTACGGGGTAAACTTGCTTATACGAGTGAGGAATCCTCACATAAACATAAACGATAACAAACGAGTAATACAAATGGGTAATTATCACTTTTATTGAATATTCGAACTTACACACAATATTCGAACTTACAACTCCGAACCTAACTCTCAAAAACCTCTATTTCTGAAATATTCGGACTTGTGTATATATAGGCAACTAAGTTCGTACGAACTTAGCTGCTTCTAAGTTCGTACGTACTTCTAAGTTCGTACGAACCTACTAAGTTCTTACCTACTCTAAGTTCTTACGAACCTACAAAATACACAGACAAAACTTAAGTTAACGATTACAACGATTAACAAAATGACTTCTAAACCTAACTATTACAAACTAGAAGCTGTTGTCACAAAACATGCACCAACAGTATCAATGGAAAAGTGAAAAGTGGTGTTATACCAATATTCTGCAAGAGATAAACATTTGACCCATTCTTTTGGCCTTTCACCTGTCATACACCTCAAGTAGCATTCCAAACTCTTTTTAACCACCTCTGTTTGACCATCTGTTTGTGGATGGTAAGCAGTAGACATATGCAATTGAATCTTCAACATTTTAAACATGGACTGCCAAAAATGACTTAAGAACACCTTGTCTCTATCACTGACAATGGAAGTAGGTAACCCATGGAGCTTGTAAATAGTCTCCAAAAAAGTTTGAGCCACTATAGTTGCAGTAAAAGGGTGCTGTAATGCATTAAAGTAGGCATACTTGCTCAATCTGTCTACCACCACAAAAATGACAGTTTTCCCATGTGAATTAGGCAAGCCTTCAATGAAGTCCATGGAGATAGCTGACCATATAATAGTGGGAATAGGCAATGGTTGAATAAGCCCAGGGTAAGCTACAAGATCAGGTTTTTGCCTTTGACAAATATCACAAACTTTAATCACTTGTTTCACAAATTTATGTATACTTTTGCAGTAAAACAAAACCTTTAATCTTTGAGTGGTTGCATGTGCTCCTAAGTGTCCACCAACAGGATCAGAGTGGTAATCAAATCCCATAATCAAATCCTTTTTTATATGAAATTTCATAATCAAATCCCATCAATTTTGGTAACCACTTAGCCAGGAAAGGTGTAGTCAATCTTTGATCCAACAAGTACTTTAAACTGAAGTTGTCAAGTTTGATCTTAAAATGTCTGTCCAATAAGTATCCCCTCCATCTTTCAAGTGCCAATAGTAATGCAAGGAACTCCTTTTCATAAGTAGATAAAGTCTAGTGCTTGAGTGAAAGTGATTTGCTGAGAAATGCAATTGGATGTCCTTTCTGTTATAACACTGCTCCAATTCTAGTGCCACTAGCATCTGTTTCCACCACAAATTCTTCATTAAAATCTGGTAAAGCTAAGGCTGGAGTTTGTGTCATTGTCTGCTTTAAAGTAGTAAATGCTTCACTGGCTTCTTCATTCCAATGAAAAGAATTCTTTTTAAGCATAGCAATCAAAGGTTGACTTATTTGAGAAAAATGCTTAATAAATCTTCTATAATACCCTGTCAACCCCAAGAAGCCTCTAAGATGTTTGATTGTTTGTGGAATTGGCCAGGATTCCATGGCTTGTATTTTAGCAGGGTCAGTTGCCACTCCTTTTCCTGAGATGATATGACCCAAGTATTCCACATGTGGTACAACAAAAGCACATTTACTCTGTTTAGCAAACAAAGTATAAGTTTGCATCACCTGTAATACTGCCTTCAAATGTTCCCAAAAGGCATCACCAGGAACTCATAATGATGGTAACCAGATCTTAGGTCTAGTTTAGAGAATATTTGTGCACCACTCAATTCATCAATTATTTCCTCAATGACAGGAATTGGGAATTTATCTTTTACAGTGTATTTATTTAGTTGCCTGTAATCCACACACATCCTCCATGTACCATCTTTTTTCTTAACCATAACAATGGGAGATGAGAATGGGCTTTGACTATCTTTGATCACACTAGAATCATGCAATTCCTTAACCATTAATTCAATAGCATCTTTCTGACCAGGAGGGTGCTTATAAGATCTAATATTAATAGGTGGTGTATTAGGTAGGAGTGTGGTCTTATGATCATGGGTTCTGTTGGGTGGCAGTCCAGTTGGAACAGCAAATACATCTTTGAAGTCATTCAACACTTCCTGTACTTTGGTATCCGCAATGGTGTTGTTAGTGGTGAGGTTGCTTAAGTTTCTTGGATACACACATAATGCCATATAAGAGAGCTCTGCTTGAACTTGAACAGGTTTAGCAGGCTTATGCAATTTCTTCCCTTGCAGCCATTGAATTGTGGTCTTCTTGGTACCTCTTAACACTACTCTCTTTTTGAGATACTGAAATTCCATTATTAAGGTCTGGAAATTCCACTTAATGCATCCCTATGTTGCTAACCACTGAATTCCTAACACCATTTCACATCCTCCTAGTGGTAATATCATGACATCACTAGCATATATTTGACCTTGCAAGGTCCAAGAGAATTCTTTGCATTCATATAGACTAGTCATGAGTTGTCCATTGGCCACATAAACTTGCAATGGAAAAGTGTGTCTCATTCTATAACCCAACTTCTTTGCTGTCTGCAAGTCCAGAAAATTATGGGTACTACCAAAATCTATCAAAATGTGCAGAGTTTGTTTGCCTACATACCCTTTCACCCTCATAGTTTGGTAAGCATTGGTTCCTGTAAGTGCATGTAGAGAAATTTGAGGTCTAACATCAGTGGAAACCACATAACTACTGGTGTTAGTCTCATGACTGACATCTCCATTTTCACTATCATCATCCAACTCTTCAATTATTGTTTCTGTTGTAGCTTGGTCATCTTCACAAGCCATAACCTCTAATGAATACATCTGACCACTACATTTATGACCTGGATAATACTTTTGATCACAATAGAAACATAAAATTTTTGCTCTCCTTTCTTCCAATTCTTTCTGAGATAACTGTCTTCTAGGTGTAGCAGTGACTACTGACCTACTAGTACTAGCTAATGCAGAATTTTTGCTAGTATTTAAAGTTGCAGTAGGGGCAGGTAAGGCCAAAGGTGAAGGTAATGACCTGTTATTATAGCTATTACTTCTTGGAACAGGTAAGATAGGATTATACCTGTTTTTTACTGCAGCTAAGGTTGACTCTTGCATTTTTGCTAAGCAATACACATCAGCTAATGTATTCGGTTTAAACATTCTCACAGCCATTCCATTTTCTTCTTTCAGTCCTCCTACGAACAAAATGATTGCGTAGATCTCACTCAAATCCACTTTGTTCATTAGTACTTCAAATAAATCTTGATAATGCCGCACTGTTGTGATTTGTTTCAGATTTTTCAATTCAACCATAGGATCTTCAAATACATGCATAAACCTCTTCTTAGTTTCCTTCTCATATATTTCCCAAGCTACATCATCACCATGCCTCCTTATGAACTGCTGGTGCCAACTTAGAGCTTCGTCAAATATATGCATGGCCACAAGTTTGACTTTCTGACCTTCATTAATTTCATCTAGTTTGAAAAATTGTCGTACTCTATATATCCATCCTTCGACATCTTCTCCACTAAATTTAGGAAATTCAAGTCGAGTGAGTCGTCCATACTGAGCTTGACCGCCTCTGTTTCCTCCTGCGTTTATTTTATGAAATTCTCCGGTAGCAAATTGTTGAAATAACAACAATCCGTTGATATTATTATCCATTCTATCAATTGATTGTTGTAATTGAGCTAACTTATTGCTCAATTCAGTAACATTGATCGATCCTGAAGTAGAATCATCTTGTGATCGCATATTCACCATCGCAACTGATTAAATCGTAACAGAGACCTGTTCGTTAAACTTGAATCAATAGAATCAGTACCGTTGCCAGGAAAGGAGATCTGATACCAATTTGATACGAATCAAATTAGAAAACACAATTGAAACATGATTCGATTATAACATGGAATTAGGAACTCACAAATTGAATTGAATTCGAAATGTCCGTACAAAGTAATCATATGAATTACAAAAGATTGATAGAGATTACACAGCCCAACTAACTTTGAACAAACTTTGACTTCCCTGAATAGTTATCTTTTTGACTTTAATGAATGCTTGTGCGAGTCACGTGACCTTTTCTGTATTATTACTGTATCATAAATGTATTGGTTTAAATAAGGTAGAGGAGTATTATGTTACTCGGTATATATTTTTAAAGCATTATCCATGACATGGGGTTGGAAACATGGTCATAAGGGGGTTAGTGATTTTTCTTTAATGGGCCACTATTGGTAGTTATCAAGTGTTCGTGTATAATATTATTTATACGTGTTTGACCATGGAAAATTGTTTGACGATGTGCTAATGCTTTAACGGTCTCGTGTTTCATCATCTCCAAGAATGTCTCTTTGAGTTGAAAATAATCTCATTTACATACTTCCAAATAATTCATAGAATAGCATGAATTACAACACCTTTTGTTTATATACTTGAAGAAACTGTTTTTCAATATCATTTTCTCACACATTTCTTTGTAATCGTTTTTATGCATTTCAAAAATATCTTTTTCCTCATTCACATTTTTTAATACTTCAAGATTAGCTAAACCCCTCGGGTTTCATACCCTTACCCGCACCCAATGGTGATTTATCAGGTCCCCAAATCCGTACACAAATTTTATACATAATATAAATATGACATAGCATAAATTATATGCAATTTAATAATATAAAGTATAGTGGGTGATTTCTTATAGTTGTTAAATAATTAAAGTATTTAATACTAGCAATATGACTCAAAAGTACTGCATATAACGCATGTCAGCATGTGGCCATCGGATGGGTTGTTTAGAAAAATCATAATCAGCAACTCAGCTACTTTGATGAGATAGGCGGTTTTGGGGAATGGATGCAGATGAAAGGCGGTTACAGGAACGGTTTTAGGATCACGGGGATAGTGGGGTAAACTGCCTGACTATGTGTATTGTTCTAATGACCTCAACGCCAAGAAATCATATCAAGAAAATCATATTTTCACGACATGTAATATTTGACGAGTTCTCATTTCCGTTTCCTTCATTCTCACCTTCTAGAGATCCCTCTTATAAGTTTCTCGCCAGAAATCAGTAACCTGCGAACTCTAGAAGAGCATCGTCATGTTTCTGCAGATACACAGCAACAACCTGATTCGCATTCAGCTGATAGAGTGGATTACTTAAAACTACTTAAATGACACGATCACAACAAAGTGCTTGCGGTAATATCACAAGATAAACTAGAGCTGTCACGTGTCAAACTGATAAACGAAAAAATAGCCCCACACACACACAAGAAAAAGAAGAAGAAGAAGAGCTTTTGTTTGATTGATGATTTATAATGTTGCCGCTTTCTGTTTTGTGCAGATATTATTATCACTAGAAATGAACATAAGTGTATTTGAGATATTCAATTGACTTGGTCCGTTGTTATCGTAGATAATTTTTGATGTAGACTAAAATTAAGATAACACAAATCGAGCCTGTTGATTCACACGAATACGAGGAACGATTCCTCCAAATATTGTTGATTCAAAAAAATACCAATAATTAGGTTAAAATTCACCTCAAATTGAGAGAAAATTGAAATTTCATTCAAACAAAAACTAGCTGCTCCATAATGTTCATCAAACCCTAAAAAAGGACCAGAAATTCGAACGGGCCTAAACAGATAAACGGGTCGGACTCTAGCCGAAAAACAAAGTCCACCAAAATAGGGAAAAAACATAAAAAGGTCCATAACTCATAAAATACAACGAATTTCTGAAATACAAGAAAAAGGCTCGGCCCAAGCTTTCTTTTGCCTGGTCATGGGCCTCAAACGGACACTCCTAGCCCAAGTTACGGCCTTTTTCGTGGAGCCTCTTTTGATACGCGATCATGGACCTCAAGAAACATAAGGGCCCGATCCTCCACACTTGGGCCCGCATCAATTTCAGTCCAAATAAGAGGGAGATATAAAAGGTTGAACGTCACTTTTAGAAGATAACCAAAGTATCGATGGCAGAGTAAAGAGGTGTTGGCTGCATCTGCAATTAGATTCTAATCATTTGTTCTTAGTTACATCTAGTCGTGTACAAAATAACCGAAACCGAAACCGAAACCGAAACCGACAAAAACCGGTTTTTTTCAAAAACCGGTTTCGGTTATTAAAAACTGCCGGTTTGTAACCGGTTATGGTTTTAGCCGTTGGACCGGTTAACCGGTTCGGTTACAAACCGGTTATTCCAAACCGGTTATTAAAAACCGGTTATTAACCGGTTTTTATCCTATCCGTTAACTAGCCGTTTTTTTGCCCGTTTTTTTCAATTTTGACCGTCTTTTTTTCACTTTTTTTTACCATTTTGCCATTCCAAAACACTTATAAATAGATACCTTGAGTTTTGTTTAATCACAACTCTCAAACTCTCTCAAAACGCTTACAAAGTTCACAAAACGCATATACAATTCACAAAATGTATACAAAGTTCTCATTTCTCACAACAATCAAACACTCTCAATTCTCAAATGGCAACTCAATGTTCTTCAACTTCCGCCGGTGTTGGTTCTTCAAATGCACCGACGATTGTTGAAATTTTAGAAACAAAACGAAATCAAGAAGTGTGGTGTAATTACGACAAAGTGTTGTTGTCGGATGGGTCGATTAAGGCTCATTGTAAACGTTGTGGAAAGTTTTTGAAAGCCGAATCTAACTCAACGTTGAGGCAACATAAAGATAAGTTTTGTGGTGCACTAAAATCAAATCCGGAAGTGGGTCAATCATCTATTTCACGAGATGGTAGTTTATTTACATACGAGGTGGAGCGATGTCGGGAACAATTTGCAAGCTATGTGATTCAAGAAGGTTTGCCGTTCAACCACTTCGACAACCCTTGGTTTACAAGGTTAGTTCAAAATAGCCTTCAACCTAGATATAATCAAGTTAGTCGTGCTACTCTTAGACGTGATTGTATTAAACTATGGAAAAAAGCTAAATTACAACTAATAAATGGTTTTGAAAACTTATCTACAAATGTAAACTTAACAACCGATGTTTGGTCGGCTCCTCATGGTTTGCCCGGTTCGTACCTTTGTGTTACCGCACATTGGCTTGATCCCGAAAAGTGGCAAATGATGAAGCGTACGATTGCTTTTGAAAATTTTGAATATCCTCACACCGGTCAAAATTTATTTTATATGTTACGAGATGTGTTAAAAGAGTTCAAATTAGAAAAAAAAGTTTTTTCAATCTCATTTGATAATGCTAGTAATAATACAAACGCCATAGGAAGACTAATCCTAAAATATCAACCACCTTTGAATGACGTTTTTTATCATAGTCGATGTGTTGCACACATAATAAATTTGGTTGTGCAAGATGGACTAGCGGTGCCACAAATAAGTATTATAAAACAAGCTTTTAAAAATATGTTGGGAGATGTATTTTGTTCGGGTAAAATTAGATATAAACATTATATGAAATTGTGTAAGGATACGGATTCCATCTTTTTAACCCCTAATTGGGACATGCCTACAAGATGGAATTCGACTTATAAAATGTTTATATGTGGTTTACGTCAATGCCAAACTTTACAAATTTTTCATGATGAACTTGTACGAAAGGGTAAAGCTAGCCCATTTTCGGTTGAATGTTGGGATGTTATTTTAAAACTAACCGAATTTCTCAAAGTTTTTAAAGAAGCAACAACTTTATTATCCGGTGTTTATTATCCTACAATTCATTTGGTACTAAATCAAATTTATTTAATGTGTGAAAAACTAAGTGAATATGAATTTTATGGTGATTTATATGCAACCATGGTGATTCCCATGAAAGAAAAACTAAAGAAATATTTTCAAGAATTACCACCGGCAATTACTTGTGCCGCCGCATTGAACCCATCTTTGAACGTATTTGGGGTTGAACTACTTATTGACTCCATTAGTAATAATTTGGAGTTGAATGCCGCGGACCCATGGTTTGCAACAAATGCAAAAAAAGATTTTAAGAAAAGTTTTATCGATTTATTTAATGTGTATTTTCAAAAATATGGTGAAACAAATGTTTTTCAAACTTCGGCTAGCGGATCGTTTACTACATCTAGTTCAAGGGATCCGATGATTAACTTATATAATAATTTAAGACAAGAAAATACTAAACGGGCTAGGGGTGAGGGTGGTGGACCATCGACTACCGAATTTGGGAGGTATACGGGAACCGATTTTTTAGCCACTATGGGACCCCATGAATTCGTTGACTTTGATATTTTGGATTGGTGGAAAGGACGGGGATCTCAGTTTCCCGTTCTAACCTCCGTGGCCCGAGATTTACTAACCGTCCAAGCTTCTACGGTAGCTTCGGAATCCGCTTTTTCTCTTAGTGGCAGGGTATTATCTATACGAAGAACAAAACTCACACCGGCCTCATTAGAGATGTGCATTTGCTTGAAGGATCACTTAGACGCCGCGGAACGTACACAACACATTTCAAGTCTTGAAGGTGAACTCGAATACGAACAAGATTTACACGATGTTGAGGTGGAAACGGGAATCGCATTCTCACTTTCCGATGATGAAATCGCAATCGATGAAGCTTCGCGCGAGGCTAGCTCCGAAGAAGATGTCAATGTCGACGAATTAACAAATTATACGAATTAACTTTTATGTTCGTATATTAATAAAAGTTGAAGTATGTTTAATTGTTAAGTTTATGTTACCATTTCCTAGTGTTTTCGAACAATGTAATGCGAAGTTGAAGTTTATGTTATCATAAGTTATTAATAAAAGTTGAAGTTTATGTTTTCATAAGTTATAACGCTCAAAATCAAAAAATGTTGAATTATATAGAAAAAATACTAATTATATAAAATGTTCGTATATTAATAAAAGTTGAACTTTACTGAGTTTATTAAGTTTATGTTTCCATTACTAGTGTTTTCGAACAATATATGATGAGTTTATTTAATAAAATTTGAAGTTTACGTTTCCTGAAGTTATAACGCTCAAAAACTGAAAAATGGGGAATTATATAGAAAAAACCGGTTATAACCGGTTTTTTCAACCCGAACCGGTTTGTAACCGGTTAGGATCGGTTTCGGTTTTTAAAACCCCAAACCGGTTTGGTTAATAACCGGTTTTTAGAATAACCGGTTTTTAAAACCCCGAACCGGTTTTCGATTTTAACCGGGTTTGTACATGTCTAGTTACATGTATTAGATTCTTGGCCTTTGGGCCTAATTTTCTAAATTGGGCTTGGGCCTTATATTAATAGATGGGGGTGGTACATCGGCCCACTTATAGTTATCGGTAATTGAGTCGATTTGGGTTATACTGTATATCAAACGGGTCCGGATTGTTAGCTGCACGCATATTTTTCCATTAAAAAGTACATATTGTTCTTACAAAATTGTAAGCATATCTATTAAAATCTCAAAACATAAGGAAACTAATGCAGACCAATTATGGTACCATTATTATGGGACACAACTTAAGAGAAGCTGATATTGGACATGGGATGTAGACATGTAGTAGATAGTTTTGTCAGCTAATTGAGGTGGTTGGGGTTGAGTTATGAACATCAATTTAAGACAAACAATTGAATCTGATCTTTTGACATATTACCAGGATTTAACTGTTACACACTTACGCATACAATGTTGATACGTCATTAATTGTATAATTGTTTATATTCTACATTTAGAAACCTAAATATTTTTTAGTCCATGTGTATGTCAAGTTCATATGTTATATATTTGAGTATTCATTATCTTAGGTACCAAACCGGGTCAATCAAAATTTTCAACTGGGTTGGCTTGTGCTCATCTAACACTGAAACTCATTAACTTTGGCTTAGCTAATTCTTATAATTCGAATTAAGTCAGATTTTCATATTTGAATTTGCGAGACAAAAGTTCAAAACTTATACGAGAATTGATTTGATAAACAGGTTAAAGGTTCAAACTAACCAATCGTAACACGACTTTATGACGGGCCCGATTATGAAAAAATATAAAAATAAATAAAATGACATAAATAATGATAATATTATAATAGGGAAGGGTTATTGTAGTAAAGTTTGTTACGATGATACAAGTTTTAAAGAACCAATTGTTATTTTGAATATACTTCATATGTATTTTGAGATTATTCCGGCAAAACTTACACCGTCTAAGCTGAAACTTCTAGTTTTATACAAGCGGCTTTAAGGTCGATTGAAAAATATATAATGCCAAAAAGTTACTTTTTCTTTTAATGAAAAACAATTAACTAAAAGTATTTAAAATAATTTTATTTTTTGTAGACCCGGTCTCTGTAAAAAGGCAATTTTTAATTAGTCATTTTGTAGAGTTTACTCAATTTTTAGTAAATTCCTAGAAAATGACTTTTAAAAACCTAAACCCTGCAGGAAACTTACTTCCTGAGAGAGCTGCTTTCTGCTCAGTAAATCACATAAACTTCTGTAAGTTGCCCATCGAACTTATCGATATGCACACCTTGCTCTCGCTAGCTTTAAATATGTCGGTTAAACTAAAAAGCTTATAAACTAAATATACCACTTAAATTTAATTTCACTTCCCTATTACAACTAGTCTCAACCACATATATACACAAATATACCACTGAGGTACTGAGCTTAAAGTTAAATATGTATGAATTATTGAGTTAATTTGACCGACAGGACCAAACTCCTACCAAAAACAAGTAATGGCCGATGTCGGGCTATTGAATGTCAGGTTTTTATTTTGGTTTCTTCTTTTTTTAAGCTACATTTTCTCCTGTACGTCGATAAATACATAGTAGCACGAACATGTATAGTTGAGTTCAAATGTTTAAACTTGATCATTTCCCTTGAGGATGTTGTATTTGCAAAGGGGGCAAGTTGCATTCATCTTCAGCCATTTCACAATGCATGTAGCATGGAAATGATGGTTGCAAGGAAGCGAATGAAGCTCTGTTCCATCTTCGTATGTGCTTAGACATATGCAGCAGTCCTGAAAAGAATAGAAAGATACAAAGTTTACTCCCTCCATCCCAAATTATATGTCAACCTTTGTTTTTTGGTTTGTCCCAAAACATGTGTGCACTTTCAAAATTTTAACCAACCAAAATTGTTTTTCAAAGGTCAAAATGAAATTTTATTGGTGCAAAGTGTGATAGGTCTAGCTTTCTTTAAACTGTATGCAAATTGAAAATGGACATTTAATTTGATATGGAGGTAGTAAGATTCAAGTATTGTCGAATATTTAATACAGTATATACTTGTATACTCTTCTAATTAAGGATAATCAGGGTTGCAAAAGTCGGCCTAGTTGGCCGACTAGTAGGCGACTAGTCGGAATTTTTGAGGTGGCCGACCTGCCTAGCCTAAGTTGCTACGAAAAGTCAGTCAATGAAAGTCAACGCGGTCAAAAGGTCAAAGTCGGGATTAGTCGGAGAAAGTCGGTGTTGGTACATCTTGTGTGACAACAACATCTAGTTTGTGATCATTTTGTTAATCAATATAATCATTAACGTTTGTCTTATATGTATGTTCGTACGAACTTAAGAAGTAGGTACGAAATTAGAAGATCAGACGAACTTAGACAAGTACTTAAACAAATTAGTATGGGCTTCGAAGTGGGCCAAGTTCGTAGGGCCTAGTCCATACGAACTTGACCATTATATATACATATATCTGTAAATTGAAAGAAAAATCGATTATTCAGTTTGTAAACTTAGTCTTAGAGCTTAGTGCTAGTTTGCACAAAGCTAAATAGAGTTTGTATCTTAGGTTGAATGTAACCGAGTTTATATACAATAAAGCTTAATTTGTGATATTTACATGTTCGTATTTACTTGTTTATTATCGTTGTGTATATTTGAGGATTCCGCACTCGAATATACTGATTACCTCGTGCATCCAACACCAGGGGAACCTACAAGTGGTATTAGAGCTTTCGAATTTGATTCGTTTTTGGTTCGAGGTATTACGCAATAAAGAACGAGAGATTACGAAAGATTTCGTTTTTGGTTCGAAGTATTAATGGTTTTTATCTTTGTGTGTAGGAGTTGATCAGAGAAGCTATTAACTGGTGGTATGTTGATAACGATTGCTCAAGGCACATGATCGGGGATGAGAAGAGGCATGTTCTTCAAAGGCTACAAGTTCAGTAGAAGATGTAGCGACTGAGGAGGAGACAGAATCAGATCTGGGATGATAAATTCCTCAGATGATAAACTAACTGACATTATGCTAAGGTTTTTGATAAATCACGTTTTGAGTTATTAGTCCAAATCACTAGAATGACAATTCACGAGTAATGTATCTCCCATAAAAACTTTTATCTATATTTATTTATTAGTATTCTTATTCAGTTTGAAAAACTATAAAAAATTTGAGTGTCACTGTAATGACGCGAATAAATGATGAAAACATTAGTCATACCTAAAACATTATTATGTGTGCCTTTAAGATATAGTACATACACAGTATAATGTACCTTAAAAATAAAACGTGACTAATAGCTTCATCAGATGATGTATCGGTATGCATACGACATAACGGTTCTCAACTACTCAAACACAAACTTTAATTAGGCGATTCTTCTGTGCAAACTTAATTTTGATGTATGACATTAAGTCTTAATTCTTAAGTGATAGACGGTACCATAATACATGTTATTGGATTGATGCAAGCAATTCATCTGGAGGATTTACTGACTGTTTCTTCTGCTACATCGAAAAATATGTTAATCTAGTTTCAGTCAGTAGATATTATTACAATAGAGCAAACTTGACCGCGAAACAAGAATACCGTTTTCAAAGTCTCTAGTCAAACTACATCGCTTTGTTGTGCGAAAGTACAGACCTGTCACCACTGATTTGATTTTAGATTTGTTTGTCTCTATCCTTAAGTCTAAGTCTAGTTACTTCACTTGTACAAAAGTACATTTATCTTGTATCAAGGACTTGACTTTAAAGATGAAATAAATTAAGGATATCCAATACATGGAATTCTAGACATATCTTGATCTTAAGAGTATGTCAAACATGAGGGACACACATCTAATAATGAATAATAACTAACATTGTACTTGAAAATTCTGAGTGTTGACTACTTAAGTGAACAACAATACCGATAATCGTCTTGAAATATTAATTGCATGCATTATAAAATAGGAATAATTAAATTCCTAACTGTGTATTGTACGCATTATGGCTAATACGATATTCGTAACAGTGACTCTCACAAAAAGAATAAGTTTTTTAATATGAATAATTTCATATTTGTTTGTTATGTATTATTTTCCATTTTTAATTTGTACACATTTAACTTTTTACTAGATGGGGAGATAATTACTTTTGATTGTTTTACTCTACGATTGGAGAAACAACTAGAACGCGATTAGTTCAAAGCCTAGGTATTACTACGTGTTGAAGCTAGAAGATCTAAATTCGAGGACGCTATTAGGGTTTGTGAGTGAACAGACCGAGAGTGATAATGAATGTGATGATGAAGATGATACTCCACCTTTGAATGAATCTCGATCTAAAAATACTTGGATCTCACTTCGGGTCTCGTTTTACTATGGATAAAGGCAAACATAACTTGAATAAAGACAATGATTATACATTGCAAGATGACAATGATAATTCTGATGATGATACCTCATTACTAACTAGAAGGTCCAAAAGGAAGACAATCTAGTGGGGTTGTCATTAGTGAGCAGACTACACAATCCACAACCAACACCACACCCACAATTACAACAACAATCCAACCACACCTATTACCATATGAACTAGCTATCGTTTAAGTTATCGTTTAGGAGAAGATAAATCTCTTGTTGAAGAGCGCGACAGTTCAGGGGGAGAAGATTGGTTGTAAAGAGGATATGTTGAGAAAGAGACAGAGACGATGATCCAATGACCAAATGATGGGGAGCTGTCTAACTCTTCAACTGGAAGACTTAGTTCGCTTGAAAAGATTAAGGGGAAGTCTAGTCAATCTAACAGAGACAGATACCATTGAACTGACGAGTACAATAGTGATGAGTCTGAGTAGAGGAAGAAGAAGATTCAATAGACTTAGAGGAATTAAGATCTGAAAAAGATGAAATTACTAGAGGAGAATCGGAATGGTGTATGACATGATCTGATGAAGCTTAATGAAACTACAGAGATAGTTGGAGACATGAAGTTTGAAGATGTTAGAGGGTATTGAAGATTTTGTGGAAAAGGGGCTGTATGCAGAAAATCAAAAGAGCTTAACAAAATCAAGATCGAAAACAACTCGGGTAAAACTAGAGTTATTGTCAAAGAGGAGTCTGTTTGTACATCTTGTGTGACAACATCATCTAGTTTGTAATTGGTCATTTTGTTAATCATTGAAATCATTAATTTTTATCTTATATGTATGTTCGTACGAAATTAAGAAGTAGGTACGAACTTAGGAGATCATACAAGTTCGTATGGGCTTCGACGTGGGCCAAGTTTGTAGGGCCCAGTCCATACGAACTTGACTATTATATATACATATATCCGTAGGTTGAAAGAAAAATCGATTATTCAGTTTGTAAACTCAGTCTTAGAGCTTAGTGCTAGTTTATAGAAAGCTAAAAGAGAGAGTTTGTATCTTAGGTTGAATGTAACCGAATTTATGTTTAATAAAGCTTAATTTGTGATCTTTACATATTCGTGTTTACTTGTTTATTATCGTTGTGTATATTTGAAGATTCCGCACTTGAATATACTGATTACCTCGTGCATCCAACACCAGGGGAACTACAGTCAGGATTAGTCGGCTGTTTTGGTCAAAGTCGGTCAACTTCGGTCTTTCAAAATAACACAAGCACAGGTTATCTCGTTTTTTCAAAATCACGCATACACGCACAAAATCTTGATTGGCTTTCTGAGTTTCTCAAAATCACACACACATGTACCTGGGTTTCTTCAAGGTTTGCTTTCATTTTAAATTTCGATTTTTGATTACCTGTGAACGTTGTGATCGTTGCTGGAAACTGATAATGGCAAACACACCCTAGGGGTTTTGTATGCAGGGTTATGTTGATTTTGTGAGAAGAAACTTTAGGACATTTCCTTATTTATATATATGGAGATATGGAGATAATGAGCAGATGCTTGTTACAAGTTCTAAAACAAACCCTCGAGTTTCCAATGGTTGCAAATTAAACCCCCACTTGTTTCTTTATTTTTTATTTTGGGAAAAAGAGATCCTTATAAAAATTAAAAGGTCTATTCCTAAGATTACTTTTATGTTTCTAGATAGATTATGTTAAAGTTTATGCTTATGTTTATGGTTTTCTTCTATATTTACACGTATAATTTTTTAATTTATTATTTATTTGTAAAAAAAGTCAAAAAAAAAATCAAAAAAAGTCAAATCCGACTAATCCCGACTAGTCCTTCCAAGGTCCCGACCGACTAGTCCCCTACTAGCAACTTTTTCAACCTTGAGGAAAATCACTTAACCTCTTGATAATGTTTTAGTAAATGAAAGACTTACGGCATCCTCAGTTAAAAGAACGCGTTCAACAGCCAAGTATCCAACACTAGATTCAACAGGAACCATTCTACCAGCTCCCACATCAGGCTTGTCTTCATTTTCACTCGACACCTGAAATCTGTATTTGGGAAGGAGAGCGACGTCTGCCTCTGATGCACCTTCCTGCATATTAAAATAACATGTTAAACACCATCATGAAACATGATCATTAACTGAGATAGCAATTTCAACCCATTTACAAGAGAAGACGTATCAATTCGGATTATACGTATGTGATAACGGGTCCAACAGGAAAATTAAAGAGATAACCAAAAATGAAACGGGTCGAATGAGATAGAGAGGACAAAAGTGGTCTAAAATCTATTTAAATGTTTACATCCTATGTCATTCTATTTTAAATATATAGTATACTAACCATTCTTAATGCCTTAACAGTTTACATAACTAAAAAGAATGGACAAAAACCATTGGCCCAACAATACCTGTTTTGACCCGCGTAAAAAAGTAATCCTTTTTTACCAGAACCCATGCATTATGCCACCTCTTATTAGTAGATAATAAAATCTTGAAAAAGGTGCTAATCAATTTCACCTGGCCAGCAACTGCATACAGAATTGCAATGATGCAGGGCAAGCAACAACAAAGAGCAATCCCAATTAAACATGCCAAAACAACGCAGAAGATGGCAAAGAACACATCAAATGCCAAAAAGACCACGGTCAACCTGCAATCATATGACGAACAAAAACACTTGTGATACCCAAAGCTTCCCTTCTTTTAAGAGTATAATATCATATTAGTCGTGGACATACCAGTACAGATGTGGAGCACCGTGCATAAGAATCTCGCCACCAGAGACCATCCAGTAGAAACCAACTAGCCACCAGACGAACGATACCATCGTATTAAGATTTTCACATCTTTTAGTGTAGCTGGAAATCCCAAAATATCACGCATCAGTCAGAGGCATGAATAGTTAACAGCATGCATACAGGAAACTATTTACTATTTTAGTGTGAAGATTTTCATACCAAAAAATAGTAAAATTAAGAGAAGTGCAATGAACCTTGTAAATGGTTAGATATGCCGCACAACAAATACACCTTTTTCGGATAAACCATAAAATGGTATATCAGTGCATCAAACATTTAATCTCATGTAGTGTTGGAGGCAGCATTAAATGACTATTCATAGTTATGTAATTTAGTGATTTCATTTGTGGATGTATTATTAAATTTCCTTTTCTCTTGCCACATTGCCTCTTCCAGATAAGAATGCGCCGATCACCCGTCATTGTTATGATGCAATTTGTTTTATTTCATCTGTTAATATTTAATATTTTGAAATAGTTTATTAACTGGCTTCAATAATCTATAATGTACAACTTTAACTAGACATACCTTGAGACTGCCATCTTAGATGCCAATTGGGATTATAAATAACATTCTTGTTTGTTTATGATTCCTTTGTCTGTAAGATCGTAATATTAAAAAATCAACTATAATAGTAACTAACTGTTTGACTTTCTAGATAAAAATGGTAATGATGTAATAATAGGCCAGAAAATAACTATAAATTCTTTTTGTAAGCGAATAAATGATGCAGTTCATGCTCCAGAACCACACGCCGCATTATAATACTTTTGAGGATAGATATTTAGAAGACATATGCGATAGTGTGAGATGTACGTTAATTCAGTCTATAAGAATTTCAGTTCAGTTTTTCTTCCACATTATACAACTTCCACTACACATCCCATCAAATTAGAGCGAATTTAATGTTTGTCAACGAAATGGATTTCAAATCTAACAAATTCAGTAGATATATCTATTTACTAATCAAAAAGCTGAACAGATTCTTAACATTAACTTTAGGTCAAAAGACTCAATTATTACTAGAAGGAGGCAGTACATTGTTTGGCTAAAGCTAAGTTAACTCTGACTAACTACTCCCCGTATTTCTCTCAACACACACAAACATCAAAACAGAGGCTTTAAAAACTTAATCCACCTCCAATTAACAAACAAGAACTAACATCTCATGAATGAAACACTAATGGTCCATTTAGTTACATAATATTTTTTCTAGTTTCTCATCTCCATTATCTTGATATTGAAAGTTGTTTTTTCAAATCCAGAAACTAGTGAAAATGTGTTTAAATGTTTTCAGTTTGCAGTTCAGAAAACATAAGAGTTTTGTATATGTGGAAAGGAAGATAGCTAAAGACTATGAATAACAATGGATTTTTCAAAAGTGTAGCTACCAAATAGATGAGTTTTTTCTATTTCAATGAAAAGTTTGTCAAAAAGTCATATTTGAACACCTTTTATGTTTTTCATGCCTTCACTTTTCTACAACTAAATGCAGCTTCACAGTTTCATCATACTAAATATCTTAAATACAGCTGACATGCTAAGTTGAGCTAGTCTTGCTTATAGTCATATTAAGATCAACACTGATCGAAATTCCTAAGAACTGCCTATACTAGCTTCTTCCAATTAACACCAATACTCAATGCTTTCTACAAATGAAACCTAATTTACAAACACCAAATCAATTAATATATCGCTTAATTCAAAGTTCAAACTCTAACGATCCATCATTTCGCAAACGCTATAATCTGCTCATACATATATGGCACACCATTTATAAACAAAACACATATATACATATATTTAAGTAAATAAAAGCGATAATAAGTTGAATTACCGACACACAAACAAACCTGATTCTATTTGAAGTCAAAAAAGCTCCAATCCTTTCATCATCATCGTCACTATCATTATCATTTGTTGATGTGATTTCATTATCATCATTATATACCTGTGTTCGATTTCTTCTGGTATACTCCAACCACACAAGAACCACATGAACCGCACACTGGAACGCATAACCGCAGATCCAAACCCTGACGGGGACGTTGGGTTTCTCATTGACCGTATAAATTAATAAAACAATAGAAACGGCAAGGAATGCAAGGTTCCATGTCATATCTAGGGCTACAACAGGTTTGGAATAGCCCCAATCTGCTCGGCGTTCTTCAAGCTGTCGCGCTGCTGTTTCGCGAACAAGCATAGAAGAGGCACCATGACGTCCTGACGCACGACCTAGAAGAAGAGCGAGTGTGTGAGGGCTTGTTTGAGATTCGGCGGTAGGTTGACGTGGCCGGAGTAACGGTGCGGTGGTCGTGGTTTCCCTTGACATCTTGAAACTTCTTTCTAAACTTGGGTGGAGTGTCCCAAGGTTATTGATAGGACAACAACAACAACAAAAAATAAAATAATAATTAATATTTTATATTTAATAATTTAATACAGTATTAATATTTAATATTAATAAAAATTAGAAACGTAAGGACGCGTAAATGCTGGTGAAATACGCTGAAACTGTACTTAGATATTTAATTTGGTGTTTGGTTTGTAATAATGGGAATGAACAGAATTTGATCATGTTTTTGTCGGCTATTGAATTGACACAGAATAAAATTTGATTATATTAAACTCTATAAAATGGAGAAATCTTATTTTAAATAAAGAGACGATATACTAAAGAGGTTTTATTCATATTATATTACATTATACGAGAATGCGAGAAATAATTAAAAGAAAGCTCCAAAACAGTTTTTTATGTTAGAAAATGTTTTTCGTTCTGGAATATAAGGACGACCGTTTTTGTTAGAACGCCATAAACACGGCCGCGTTCTTGACAACCATTCTGGTGCTCTCGTTGTACGCGAGATGAAGCCAGGACGGATTACATGCGGGTCCACTTCCAACAGCAGCAAACCAACGGCTATTAATAAAAACTAATTTCATATACAAGCTCAGAGTTCAGTTCAGAAGAAGAAGAAGAAGTCTGCTATTGTTGTAATTGCTTTTGAGTATACAAAATGTATAAACTGTAAGGGTTTTGTAATGCCTTGATTTAATTTTTAGGGATGGGCCGATGTTGTGGGCTAATATTTTTATGGGCTCTTATTTCTAATCTAATTACAAGCTCATAAAGCTGATTAATTTTTCAAATTTAAGACACTAGTCATTTGACACGGATGATGAGTAATTGTATCGTTTTTAAATTATTATTAGTGTAACGTATTTTTTTTAATTAATGTAATTTATACTATTAGTATAACATACTGTAACATCCTAAATTTCATATTAGAATGATATTTAATGTATAGTGTTTAATTATGTAAATGGAAGATAAGTGTACTTGTAAAAGTTTAGAATTCTTGAGCAACCCACTCATTTCGCAGCCCTATAACTTGTAATCTTTAAGGATTTAGACCAAATGTTAAACCTAAGAGTTGTAGTACATGTCTCAACCTTTTCAGGGATATAAGATTCATCCAAAACGGATGTCGTATGAGAGAGTTATGGTGGCTTAAAGTTGAATGCAACTTCATTTTGAGTGCTGTCAAAATATTGACCCAAATATCGTATGCAGACCCCTCTTTTTTGTAGCCCTATAACTCATAATCCTTTGAGATTCAGACCAAATGTAAACCATAAGAGTTGTAGTCCATGCTCCAAGGTTTTCAAGGATATAAGATTCGTCCAAAACGGAGGTCATATGAAGAAGTTATAGTGGTTTAAAGTTGGCTACAGAGTCATTTTTAGTGCAGCCCAATATATTGACTAAGTTGACCCGGGTTGACCATGTGTGACCACCAATATAAAAGCCAAACACTCACTTTCTTTTCATTTTTTCACCCCAAAACTCCCTCTAGAGCTTAAGTGTGTGTTCTTGGTGGATTTATTGTGTGAAGTCAAATTTCAAGGGAAATCAAAGGCAAAACAAAAGGTTTTTGCTATCCAACCTAAGAATTCAAGGTAATAGCTCATATCCACTATTTCTATGGTTAAATTTTCTGATTTTGAACACCTTCATAAACCCTAATTTCAGCAAGAAGCTTGCATGTGTGAATCAAAGATTTAGGATAGTAAATTGAGCATGTTTAAGCATAGATTAACAACATTTTCATCCTTGTACGAGAAAATTCATATCAAATCAAAAAAACTTCGTATAGGGATGAATCCAGTGGCATATGAAAGATATTTATGTCTATTGTGTTTTGTATTTAGACATAGTAAACCAATTTCAATCTTAGGATGGGTAAAAAATACGATTTTCTGCTGTTGTACTTCATTTGGACAGCATGTAGCTGCTATAGTAGAATATTCATAGAAAATTGAGAAAAAATCCTAAAAATATGAATAGGTAGGCCCTGGAAAGGTAAGAGAAAGACCTATAATTCGTATTTAGAAATGAATTGATGATTTTAAGTCTAAGAAGGGTAAAACAGCGCTGCAAGTCAAAGCTGTACATAAGCCTAACAAGGCATAGAAGTTGAGACCATTGTGAATTCATAGTCTTAGTACCTTGCTTAATGTGAATGAATGGAATCCATTTCTATAGGTATTGAAGGAGCGAAGGAGCAAGTAAAGAGAGTATATTGTGAAAACTTAGTTAGACCTCTCTAACTAATTGAGGTGAGTACATGTGGATTTTCAAATGGGTACATAGCAAAACAAGGTTTTCTATTGTAGTCGTATGTTAATATCAACCTATGCTATTATTGAAAGTTATTTGATCTAATATTTCGAATGGTTTTATGTGCATTGCTATGAGTTATTGTTATGAAAGTACATGGCATGCTAGTTGAGTTCGATTGATTTTGTTAAATTGTTTATTGATTGAGATTTGATTTTTATGACATGAATGCATTCATTGTTTTCTTTGTCCGGACTAGTTAACCCATAAATGGGGAAGACCATGAGACTCTACTGGGATGGTACCTCCCTGCGCAAGGTAGATGTCTATAGATATGTTAACCCGGAAACGGGAGAGACCATGACCTTGATAGGATTGGAGGCATTCCAACTATCTTGGCAGCTTACCTAAGTTAACCCGGAAACGGGGAAGTTTACTATGGGGAGGCTCGTAGGTGTTTTACCTAAGTTAACCCGGAAATGGGAAAGTTTTCCTACGGAGAGGTCCGTAGTTTTATGTTTATGAGAATGAGATTGTTTTTATGAAAGTTTCAGTTTATATGTTTCTTATAAAGTATTTTCAGAAATTTTATATTTTGTTGGGTCTAAACCCATGTACCTCACGAGGCTTTATGTCTTACGTATTGTTTGTTTCAAAATTGCTATGTACTCAAGATCTGGAGCCGAGGAATAGAAATGTAGAGATTAGTTGAAGACTTTTGGAGACTAGTATGGACTTAGCTTTTATAATAAATTATCTCTTAACTATGGTTGTGATGTTGATTGGTAACACCCAAGAAATTGTAAACTCTGATTAAACTTATGTTTTGTGGTTTTTGTTAAACCATATTTTGATGCATGACTATATGTCATGAAATTTATGTTAACCATAGTTTAAAAAAAATGCATTTAAAGAATTGGGGTGTTACACATACTTTTTTAGTTAGTGTAATTTTTTTATTAGTGTAATGTAGTTTTTAAAAATTAATGTAATTTTTGTTATTAGAATAACATATTTTTGTCATTATTATTATTTTGTTTTTAATAATATAATTGTATTTGTATTGATAATTAAGAAATGATGTGGTGATGAAAAGTTCAGTTATTTAGTCATTATAGGCAGGGTTTCAGTTCTGGGTTCAGTTCTGGTTCAGTGTTCAGTTCTTGTACTGATGTGGCGCTGAAATGACAGTCATTTTTCTAGTTCTGAGCTGCATGACAAAGAGTGGTCTAATGAATCAAAGAATAAGAAAGTCAACCATATTTATTATAATATTTATTGATTAATATTTCACCTAAATATAATAATTCTCTTTTCCATTAGAAAAAATCTACTATTTATTCATGGGTCTATTGATTTGTGATGCGGTTAACTTTCACGTTTTTATATCGTATGGGTTAATTTTGGAATTTTCTATTGTACGATGTAAACGTTCTAAAATCTCTATTGTATGTTGTGTATCACCTAAATTGTAGGTAGCCGGTAAAAATATAACCACGTCATCTTTTCGTAATATGTGGCCTAACACATAAGCATTTTGTGGACCTTTTCAACCTTACCCATATTATAAAACTGGCCTGTTTAACCCTCACATAAAACCCTCACATAAACACATACACAAACATTCAAGAAAGTCGCGATCTGGATGCTACAAGTTTCACATCACCACATACAAAAACACATACATAAACAAATACATCAACCCACAGGTTTCACGTCACAACCACTACCGAAAAAAGATGTTACGGGTTTTCGCAAGTCTCAGCCCCAAAAACCGAGGATGTTGTAGGAAGTTCGCGATCTGGATCTGGCCAGAAGTTCGCGATTTGGATCTGCTATGCCGTCGGAAGTAGATGACTCAACATGATTAGTAGCTTGAAATCACTATTGATGTGTGTTAGACCGACAGTGGTTTGATCTTTGAGAGCGTCGTAGGCTTTCCACCGTGTTTGCATATTACCCATAACCTTAATCTGTATATATCTATATCTGTATCTGTTTGTATATGTGTGGGGGTTTTAAAAAGAAGGGTGTAAGCAATTAGATCGGCGAGCATACATATCGATGATTATTATGAATGAATTGTGTTTCTTCTCGTGACAACGAATCCAAAGAAAGACAACTGCACAACAATTTTTTTGTCTGTTACTATCTTTTATTTTATTCTATTTATTTTGTGATTGAAATGAAATAAAGTGGGTTTTTAGAATATTTTTGTTTGATTAATTTTATTTTATTATATTGTCAACATGATATGAACATGTTGAGTTTTTTCTACTAATCATGATACGTTGCAATTGTTAAGTCTTTTTAATGATTTCTCTACATAAACTTCTGGTAATTACAACATTTAGGGGAAAATGTGAATTTCGAAAACGGGTTTGGATATTCGAAATGGGTATTTTTATTTCGGGAATTTTCGACGTGGCAGTATACGTAGACTCTGAGTTTGCTGCCAAATAGGCTTAATCGGTTATACGTCATCCAATTTTCGGTTTCAAGTGACACACAATATACAATTGGAATTTTAGTAATTTTACATCATAAAATATAAATTTTAAAGTTAACCTCATATAATATAAAAACATGAAAGTTAACTGCATCAAGAATCAATAAACTCATTTAATTTTGCTCCTTCTTCTATATATAATTATTTTATATTTTATATTTTTATTAAATATAATATATTCTATATTATATATATGTAATAATATATTATAACTTTTATTATTACACGATTAGTATACTATCTTATAATATATCACTAGTATTAAAAACCATTAAAGTTTGTTAACATGTTTTTAAAGATTGTTAGCATGTTTTTTTAAAACTATAATAATAATAATAATAAATATATAAGGGGCTATTTTAATAATTTTCTTGTAAATAGGTCATCTCAAAACAAGATAAGTTAGAAAACACAAATAATTGAAATGCCTAAATAAATAGACATAAAAATCAACATAATGACATAAATAAGAAGTAACAAATTAATCTACTAAAACATATGATGAGGTAACTAACAATTGAATGACTAGTTGAACTTAATGAAACATTTTTATTATTCATTCGTAAAAGCACCCAAGCTAATTTAACAAAAGTTAGTGCCATGATAATAACCATCACCAAGATGACCTAGTGGTTGGTGTCCTGGTATCCTCACAAGAGGTCTCAGGTTCAAACCTCACTAGCTACACATCTTGGGGTGGCTAGGGAAAAAGTTGGAAATGGTCACGGGGATATCCCGGTTAGGCTTAGATCTGAGTACAAATACTCGCTCTCCCCTGGACCAGAACAGGGAAAACCCTAATATTGTTAATGTATTAAATTATATAGATATAAATTGTATGACTAAAAATAAATGAATATAGCTATATGTATACATATATATCTAACTTAGACACCCTACTTTTCTATCCTGATGCTAGTTCTTCACATAAACCTATCAAAGGTCGTGTCCTTGAAAAAGAAAAGCTTGTTTATGTCGAGCTTTAATCTATTCACCAACCTACATCTTGGTCTAACCCTTCTCCTTAAGCCATCAATTGTTATAACTCACACTCTCCTAACTAGTGTTGTATGTGGTCTTCTCCTTACATGGCCAAACTATCTGAGTCGTCTTTCTCTCAACTTGTTGATGATGCTCGCGACTTCTAAGTTCGCCCTAATATTTATGTTATATTATATTATAATTTGTATTGTAATAAATTATAGAATATTATATTTGATAATATAATTTTTATTTTTATTTTATATATTTTATTTTGTATGATAATTATATTAAAGCATCTTTGTAAATTAGTTGTATAATATTTATGTTATTTTTTATAAGGTGAATGATGTCAATCAAACGCGCATGACAACGTTTAATTTCTTTAGAATCATTTGAATTATATTTCAATTAATCTCATCAAATTTCAATAACTTTGACATATTCGTTTCATTCAGAAATTATACTGCGAGGACCTAAGACATTCTTTTTTTTTTATTTGTCTATTAAAATGAATAATAAAAAACATTATAAAAATAAAAGCATGTAAAGGCAGTTAGATATAGAAAAAAATCAGTAGTAAATACACAACACGTGTACAACATAGTAATTTTGTACAATGTTGCCCATGAGTTCAACGCCTTTTTCCCTGGCAAAACCGGTAGAAATAAGTTCATAACTAAAAATCTATGTTATTCTTTAAATGGGTGATTTTTTCTCAATACCCAAAAACCAAAAGATCAAGCCCTAAATATGCAAAATCAAAACATTAAATGCACATACAAAATCATTTCGATACATAACAAAATGAAAAAAGAATTGGCCCAAAAAATACATGTGCATCCATCAAAGAATCAAAGAAAAAAGTGGATAAAGCTTGGAACACCGTAAAAAATAATCGCGAAACATTAAAAAATTAGCATGTAAGTTTATTATGAAACCCTAACTATTCATTGGGTAATTATTAGTAATTTTTTACTTAACTTAACACTAATTTTTTACTTTTATAATACGTAGAAGAAGTAATTAGGTAATATAAACCCCAAAAATATAAAAAACAACAAAGCCGTGGAAGAAGTAATATTTCTTTATGGAAGGGAAGAAGATGAAACCGAGAATTAAAATTTAGAAAATAAGTTTAATTTCTATTTAAAGTTAATCATATTATACAGTGCATCATTTAATTAATACGGGTGCATAATTTTGTATATCATACTTTAAAGACAAAAGTAACTCGTTATACATCCTCTGCATCATTTCATAGAAAATATTGTGATAATGTAAGGATTGGTTGTAACAACTTAAAATTTTGAATTAATGTGTAGTTAAGATATCTTGGATTTGGGTTTTAAAGAAAATTGGAAATTTGCAGGATTTAACCTCACGCGTTCGGGTGAAGGGATCACCCATCCGGGTGAGGTGTGTTTGGATCGGGTAATGTTCTGTTCAACCGGGTGAATGGGTGACAGAAAGTTCAACAATTTAAATCACGCGTCCGGGATAGACCCCACCCGTCCGGGTGAGTGGTGTTTGGAACTCCTGCCGGCCGGGTGAAGGTTAACCCAAATGGGAGCCAAATGTGGCTACCCGTCCGGGTGACCCTCCATGCGTCCGGGTGGGATGTTTTTCTAGCAGCTAAATAATAGAGAATGATGTACATTGCTCATTTTTCACCCACTTTCACCTTCCAAGTTCACATTACGAATATTAGAGAGTAAGAAGGAGCTGCATGAGGGGGAACCTTCATTGATTCAAGTTGGAAAGAGTGGATTCAAGTATCATCTATCTTCCTCCACATCAAGTAAGTAATCAAACTTATTTTGACCTAAATTGGGTAAATTGGGGAATATAGGATAGAATAAGTATATTGATGAAATAAACCTGTTGATTAGGAATTCTCTTGATAATTATGATTGGTGATGCATAGTATTGCTAATAATTCTTCAAAGTGGTAAAGTATAATGACCCTACTAAAAACGTACATACAATAATAAGATAATAATTAATTGTATCACTAATATTTAATCCAAATAATAATTCTATTAGTAAATAATTAAATAAACCAATGACAACAGTTTCAATTAATATTAGGAATTAAGTTTAATAATAATAATATAATAATACTTGAGTGGAAGTAATTGAACGTGGAGAGGATTCTTCAAAAGTTGACACCCTCTAACCATTTTTATCAGATGAATTGTTTTAGATATATAGTCGTGAACCGAAAACAATTTGTGAGCATTCCAATTCATTCATTCTTCTACTCCAACGAAATCAAAACCACCTGTGATCTCTCCGATTCGTCCATTCAC
This sequence comes from Logfia minima, assembly GCA_963921325.1. Lineage (NCBI taxonomy): Eukaryota > Viridiplantae > Streptophyta > Magnoliopsida > Asterales > Asteraceae > Logfia > Logfia minima. Next base: position 22,707,722 of record OY992768.1, read on the forward strand.
TCCAACAAATCGAAACAACTCTAAGAACATATACTCAAAAACAGTGAGAGCGACACATACGTATGAAGTCAAAACGGGAAGCTTGCGGTCAAGTTTATATACGAACTCGGTCTCGTTTCGAAGGTAAATCTTAACCTAATTTGAATATTAATATGCAAGTAGACTTCATTAATCGTCTACTCTTCATATCTTTAATTAGAACAAACCGAAACCAACCGTTAAATCCGTCATTTTCGGTTACGACATCGGCACTTTGTGAGTCTTGAAACACGTAGTTTGTCAACGAATCGGAACCTAAGAACTTACATAAATATAATGTTGGTACATTAGTGTGTCTGTCACTTGGCCTAAGTTTGAGTTGTAATTACTTAGTCTATTTCTGATGTAACTAGCGACATTGGCAATATCGCTATTGCGATATTGGCAATATCGCATAGGCGATATCATCAATATCGCCTAACTGATTAGGTAATAGTATAAATACCTAATTAGTGTTTGTGTTAACAAAATTTTTTGACATATACGAATTGGAGTACAGCTTTTGTCATTCCCTGGTCAGTCTTTGTGACTCACACTTTATACTCTGATTAATGCAATATATATGTGGTTGTGTGATTAGTTTTATTGATAACGTACTTTGAATAGCTATTGATTTCCGCTCATTAGTTATTGAATATTGATTTGTGTTGAAGATCAATCATATTGGGACCTACAATTGGTATCAGAGCAATTTATCCGTTGGATTAGTGGTTTGTTAAATCAATATTAGTACGTTAAAAAGGCTAAGTAACTAGTTTCATATAGGTTAATTACTTTTTAGCCTTAAAACTGATTAATTAGTGCTTTGTAGTGTTTTCTGGGATTAGTATTCGTCATTAGCTAACCTAAACTTAATTAGATCTTTGAGATTAGTAATTTTAGGGTTTACAGCCGTTTTAGCGATATTAGAAGCGATATTATCTTAATATCGCCTCTAGGGTTTCAGCGATATTACTTGAACTGTACTCATTAATTTGAGCAATATTACTAGCGATATTACATAGTATCGCCTAATTAATTTTAGCGATATTACTCTCAATATCGCCTGTAGTATCGCCTTTTTCAGTCTGCTTTTGATTTGCGCTTTAATTAGCGATATTTATAGCGATATCATCAATATCGCTCAATCATCAGCTTTTTAGCGATATCATTAATATCGCTATACTGTTTTAATCAGATTTTTAAATTTTTCAAAACTTAATCTTACTTAATACATATTAAAATGTCTACTTTACAAGCTGTTAATGCTATGTTAAAACATAACGCTGAGGTTGGTAGCGCAAACAAACCTCCATTCTTTGCACCTGGAATGGAGTATTCTGAATGGCGTGGTAGATTTTTATCTTTTGTTGCTTTTACTGACCCTGAAATGGAGATATCTTTGATCGAGCGATATGTTCGACCGGTTGCAAGTGGAGAACATGTGGGTATACCTCCTCCAAAACCTATTCGTTCAATGACGGCTGAGGAACGCAAGGCATGGGAATGTGAACAAAAAACTCACTCTGCTATAACCATGTCTCTACCTACCGACGCTATGAAGATGTTCAAGCAACACGACATAGCTTATGATCTATGGAATGGTATAGCTGAAAGATGTGGAGGTACTACTGAATACAAGCAAAGTAAGCTGGAATTAGTGAAGAAACAGTATGATCTGTTTGACATCCAGAAGAACGAGACGGTTAAGGACTTGTTCTGTAGATATTCACGTCTAGTGAATGAGCTGACTGAGGGTGGATACAAATTCAGCTCTATTGAGGTCAACAAGAAACTGCTTAATGCTCTACCTCCTCACTGGGAAACTAAAGTGTTAATGATGGAGAATGATCCAGACGTATTGGCAATGTCTTTGGATCAACTTATTGGAAAATTAGAAACATGTGCTTTGGATATCCAAAAGAAAAGCACCAGATCCAGTTCTTTGCTTCCTGATACCAGTAGTTTTAGATATGGAAGTACTGCTCTTCTATCTGGACCCTCTACTGTTGTATCTAAATCTAATTACTCTTCGGGAAATAATTCGGCTGGAATATTTTCTTCTTTCTCAGCTCAACCATCTGCCTCGGCTATTGCATCACACAATGAGCATGCAGTAATCTTCAATGCGTTTTTATCATCATATGATGATTTTTTATCAAAGAGGATTAGCTCGGTAGATCTTACCGATGAAGACTTTGCACAAGTTGATCCTAATGAGCTAGAGAGAGTGGATCTTCGTTGGAACATGGCTATGCTTACCAGAAGAACGAAGACATATTTGAAGAGAACGGGAAAGAAATCTCTTGAAGATGTCACTGATAAAACTAGCATGGGTTTCGATAAGTCCAAGATTAGATGCTACAAGTGTCAAAATCTAGGTCATTTTGCTAGAGAATATGAGAAAGGTAGACAACCGTCTACTGGATTTACAAAACCTTCTACTTTTAAGAAGGAGAATGAAGTCGCCAAGGCAGTTCTTCTGATGGATGAAGAAGCCTATGATTTTTCTGCTATGGACGATCAAGATAATGTAGCTCTTATGGTGGATATTCAAAATGAGGTAGAATTTGATTCTTTTGATTGTAATTCCTGTATCACACTAACTGGTAAAATCAACAGGCTCATTTTAGATAATGATCGCTTGAATACAGATCTAACCAATCATATTGAAGCGAACAAAGTTTTAAAAGATAATGAAAAAGTCTTTACTATAAATCAAAAAAACCTTATTGAAGAAAAGAAGGAGTTAAAGGCAATGATTTTTAACAAACAAGATGAAATTGACAGTTATTTAAAACTCATTTCACATCTTAAAAAGGAACTTGCTGAAACTCAATCTGATAATGTTGATTTAAAACGAAGACTTGCAAACATCTCCACATCTACTATGGTCTTTTCGGACATCCTGCAAAATCAACGGACTGATACGAAGAGTAAGGCAGGAATTGGTTATCACAACCAACCTCCTCCCTCAAATTTGAATCAGCCCAGTCTTTCGCAGGACGAAATTAAAGATTATGTATCCTCTGTTCTCAAGAAGGATACAAATCCTATGGTGAAACCAGTTATTGTTGAAAATCCTGATCAGCCTAAGGCTGTCAAGGCTGACGACGTTAAACAGCCTAAGCTTGTTAAGGCTGCTGATGTCAAGCGACCGGAGTTGCTTAAAGTTCTGAATTCAAATAACAAGAAGGCCGAGCCTATTAAGCCTAAATTTGAACCAATCATGTTTGCACCTTCAACAAATGTTGAAGAGGTGGTAGAGGTGGAGGATGTAACTCACGAGGTTACACAGAAAGTTGAGAAGAATAACCTCAAACCTGAAAATTTCATCTTTACTAACGAGGGTAGAGGTTGAATGTTTTCTAAAAAGAAACCAGTAATCAAGGATTTAAAAATGAAACTGGAGGAGAATATTCAAAATAGTAAAGTTTCAATTAAAAATTCTTCTTCAAAGATTACCTCAACTGTAAATATGTTTACTCCATCATGTTCGCATAAATGTTCATGTGCAGTAAATGTACCTGAAATTAAGCCTCGTAGGGTTCCTCTTTCGCCAAAATCACTATTGAGTAATGATCAAACTTTCCGAGAGAGACGATCATGTTTCTACTGTAAGAAGCAGGGTCATCTCATTAATCAGTGTCCGGTGCTTGCTAGAAAATGGGCATCACGAAATGATCCACGTCATGCTAAAAATAGAAACTTTCAAAAGTCAAAACAACTTGGATTATCTCGAAATGTTCCGATTTCAAAAGTAAATAACATTACACCTACTCAACCAATGATTCGAAAGGTTGATGTTATTAATAAGCAACCATTTTTTTCTCAGAAAGTTTGTAAAAAGAGAAGTGTAGGGAATAATGTGTCATCTGAAGTTATCACATCAGTAAAAGATAATGATTTACTGAAAAACAAGGTTTTAACTGATGTGGTAATAATCGATGAAGTCTCAGGAGTACCCAAGTCTGTCAAGGCTTGGGTCTCCATTTCAAACTAACAATCTTTTCTTTGTGTTGTGACAGTCAAAGGTGCTGAATAGCAAGTGGTATGTTGACAGTGGCTGTTCACGACACATGACAGGCAATATTTCCCTTCTCTATGATGTTAAACCATATAATGGGGGATATGTTGCTTTTGCTGGTGATAACGGTGGTAAGATACCTGGGCAAGGTACACTCACTAATGGTCAAGTGAGCTTTGAGAATGTTAACTTTGTGGAGGAGCTAAATCACAACTTGATAAGTGTCTCTCAAGTTTGCGATAAGAAGTTCACAGCTGCTTTTACAGACTTAGAGTGTTTGATATTGAAGCCGGGATTTATGATTCCCGAGGAATGGATTCTAATTAGAGCTCCTAGAGTGAAGAACTCTTATATTTTGGACATGAGGACAGTGGAAACTGAAGAACATACCTATCTTCTAACCAAAGCGTCTGCTAAGGATTCATTATTGTGGCACAGAAGGATGGGTCATATTCATTTCCGAAAAATGAATTATCTGGTGAAACATGATTTGGTAGAGGGGATTCCTAAGCAATCATTTGCTTTGGAAGACGATTGTGTTTCGTGCTTGAAAGGAAAACAGCACAAGAAGTTTCACAAGTCTAAGCAAGTTAATTCCATTGAATCTCCATTGGAATTACTTCACATGGACTTGTTTGGACCTGTAAGCATGAAGAGTATTGGAGGTAAATCTTAGTGTTTGGTAGTAACTGATGACTACTCTCGCTTTTCATGGGTTTACTTCTTGCGTACAAAGGATGAAACACCAGATATACTGACCTATCTGTTCGATAGACTTGAGAATCTATGCAACTTGAAGATAAAGAAGATACGTAGTGATAATGGAACGGAATTCAAGAACAAAATTCTTGAATTATATTGTCTACGCAAAGGAATTGTTCATCAGTTTAGTGCAGCGAGAACTCTGCAACAGAATGGTGTAGCGGAGAGAAAGAACAGAACAATCATTGAAACCGCCCGTACTATGCTGTCTGATTCACACTTGCCGATTACTTTTTGGGCAGAGGCAGTTAACACGGCATGCTATGTATTAAACCGTGTTCTGATGAACAAGAAGAAGAATAAGACTTGCTATGAGTTGTTGAATAACTGAAAGCCAAACCTGAAAATTTTGGAACCATTCGGATGTCCTTGCACCATTTTGATATCAAAAGATAAAATTTCTAAATTCGGTGAAAAAGCATTTGATGGATTATTTCTTGGATACTCGGTTAACTCTGAAAACAAGAGAGTATTCAACAAAGGAACTAGAAAGCTCGAAGAGCATTTTGAGGTAAAGTGCTTAAAGTACACGGAGACTCCCAAAGGAAAAGGTCCAGAATGGTTGTTTGAGTATGACAATCTTGTTAACTCTTTCAATCTTCCGAAGATCGATGAAGTGGATCAAGTTGTCACACTTCTTCATGGCTTGCATCTTAATCCGGATAACTCTTCATCTACACCGCCTTCTTCTTCGAATCCTGGTATTACAAATCCTCAACCTTCTTTGTCTACTAATGTTCCCGAGAGTTCTTCTGCAATACAACAGCCAGAAGATTCTCCTTCTTATGTTGATGATGTAGAAGATATGTCATCTGAAAATGAAGAGGATTCTCACGCTCAAGAGGTTGAGCTGAATAATTTGGAATCAAACCTCACTCCTGATCCAATACCTGTCTCTCGTATTCATAAGAATCATTCATTTGAGAACATTATTGGAGATGTGAATGCAGGTGTTCTAACTAGAAGCAAAGCAGCTAAACCTTCTCCAACGAATGATCATACGGATGAAACTTCTGAAGATTCTTCTGAAGGTCCATCTAATTCTGATGATCTTATGTGTCTAAAGGCTACAATTGAAGAATGTTTTTTATCCCAAGTTGAGCCAAAAAGATTGATGAGGCTCTAAAGGATTCACATTGGGTTTCTGCAATGCAAGAAGAGTTGCAGCAATTTGTGAAGCTGAGAGTCTGGGATTTAGTACCACTTCCAAGAGGTGTACACCCAATTGGAACTCGTTGGGTGTTTCGAGTCAAACGTGATGATAGGGGAGTGGTGATTCGAAATAAAGCTAGGTTAGTAGTCCAAGGGTATACACAACAAGAAGGTTTGGATTATGATGAAGTTTTTGCGCCTGTTGCAAGAATGGAATCTATTCGTATCTTCTTAGCGTATGCGACATTTAAGGGGTTTTATGTCTATCAGTTGGATGTCAAAAGTGCGTTTTTGTACGGAAAGGTTGCTGAAGAAATCTATGTCAGGCAACCTCCTGGTTTTGAGGATTCGGTCAACCCAGACTATGTGTGCAAGTTGGATAAGGCTCTTTATGGTCTTCATCAAGCTCTGCGTGCTTGGTATGAACGGTTGGCAACGCACTTGATTAACAATGGGTTTGAACGTGGTCATATTGACATCACTTTTTTCATCAAGCGAACTGAAAATAGTCAACTACTAGTTCAAGTCTACGTGGATGACATCATTTTTGGTTCAACTGATGAATCTCTATGTTGACATTTTGAAAAGATCATGAAATCAGAATTTGAGATGAGTGCGATGGAGGAGCTAAAATTCTTTTTGGGTGTTCAAGTTGATCAATCATCAAGGGGCACTTACATTCATCAATCAAAGTATGTTAACGACATGTTGACACGCTATAAGTTGCATGATTGTAGAGAGTATGGAACTCCCATTCCAACAAACCACAATCTTGGACCGACTGAAGATGAGGAGGACTGTGAAGAAAAGTTATATCGGTTGATGATTGGATCTTTAATGTATCTTACAGCTTCTTGACCTGATATAGTGTTTGCTGTTTCGTTGTGTTCAAGATATCAGTCTCAACCCAAGGTCTCTCATTTGAAAGCGGTTAAACGGATATTTGGATATCTCAAACATAGACCTACTCTAGGTCTATGGTATCCAACAGAGAAGACATTTGCTCTCACAGCATACTCGGATTCTGATTATGGTGGCTGGAGCATCGATAAGAAGTCAACGTCAGGAGGATGCCAGTTTCTCGGTTCACGTTTAGTATCTTGGCAATGCAAAAAGCAAACGACAGTTTCTACTTCAACAGCGGAAGCTGAATATATTGCTGCTGCCAGTTGCTGTTCCCAAATCTTGTGGATTCAGTACCAACTTCGTGACTACGGTTTACTCTTAACTATGACTCCTTTATATATTGATAATACTGCTGCTATATCTATCACTAAAAATCCTGTACAACACTCTAAGACCAAACACATAGAGATTAGGTTTCATTTTGTATGAGATTGCTATGAGAAGCATTTGATTGACCTTGTCCAAATAGAAACAGATAAGCAAAATGCAGACTTGTTTACCAAAGCCTTCTCCAGAACCAGGTTTAACCAGCTTATAGACATGATTGGGTTGCGTTTTCTTTCAAATAAAACAGTAAGTTGTGACAGTTAATTCTTTTGTTTTTATTTGAAAGTTTCTTTGTGATTAAAAAAAAAAAAAAAAAAAAAAAAAATGAGGTTGCTACGCAATAGCCATTCTTTATGTTCTTTAACATTTAAGAAATGCGAGGTTGCAACATTTTTAAAAAGACGTTTAGTTGTGTCTGAAAACAACTAGGGATATGATAGTACATTAGGAGACAATTTTAAACGGTAAAATTTAAGTTTTAACCTTGATATATCAGTAGGTTTATCTAGTATATGCTACACATATTCTTGAAAGCATTTAGTGTCATTATATGATGTATTGGTAGGCATAACTTATAAAATTTTGAGCTATTAACAAACACTCTTAAATATGTGATTACTATCATGTGGTGTCTATCATAAGATGTATGACATTTTGTCTTAATTCCAAAATATCAGCTTGATTTTCTTCTGTTAAAATGAGATTTTATATGAATACATTTGGGGATCTATACTACTGTGTTCCTCTGTTGTATGAAAGTACAGACCTGGTCTCAGTGAGTATATTTTCAAAATTTAAGCAAACGAAAGTCAATGCACTTTAAAAGTCTTATTAATTCAAAGATACCTAATACGGTCGCCAAAGGTTTGACCTAATTTTGGTTTTGCTTTAAACCTGAATCAAGTTAAGTCGCTTTGTTGTGAGATTGCACAGACCTGTCACCGCTGACTTGATTCTTAAAAATGTTTAAATTTGTATACTGTCTCTAAATTATAGAAGATTAAAGATCATGTCTTGATACTAGGTATATATCTTTTGCGGGACCCATAGAGAATTATTCACACGAACAATAATTCTTAAGCTCAAAAAATGAATATGTTTTATGTTTAAGTGGAAAAACAATACCAATAATCATTTTGTTGCAAAATGTGCTAAAGTTATGTCTGCAATGCCAAATAAATTTAAATGTGGTTCAATATACTGATAATTGAATTAAAATTTAACATTTACTGTCCACGATTGTTTTACTAATATAATCCCTAATTCGACACCATCTAGTTCGTCACCAAAAATAAGTAAAGTTTAATTTTTCTTTCCTTTCAAATTTTTATTTTTAATTTTTAATTTTATTTTATTTTTTCTCATTTCTATTATATTTATTTTATTTTATTTTTATTTTATTTTTTTTATTTCCTTTTTCTTTTTAATTAATTTATTTATTAGTTTATTGTTTAGTTTTTATTTTAATTTTAAATTATTAAAATTTTAAGTTTTAAATTTTGTCACAAGTTACTGTTTGAAATTGAACAAAGGCGATATTGCATGCGATATTGTTGATATCGCTCAATCGTATACTTGTATATATATAAACGTCCGGTACACTATTCGATATGTTTTCAAAATCACTTGAGCGATATTACAAGCGATATTGTGTAGCGATTTTGGCAATATTGATTTTTTCTTCAATTTCCCTCTCGTTTACGACCCTCACTCAAATCCCACCACATTCCCGTGTTCGTCTACATCTACTTCATCGATTGGTATGTTTCTACTGCTTTATATTTTAGTTTTTATACCGCATTTAGGGATGTGAGGGTTCTTTTATTTTGCGGCTTCGGTTTTATGTTCTAAATGATCAAACAGGTAATAAAACCTAGTGTATCTTGCTTCCTTACATTGCCCAGATGATAGTGCATCGATTGTAAGGGATTAGAACCCTTTTTTCTGTGTTTTTTCGACCATAGGGTTCTGTGCTTTCGGTTAAGCGATATTGTGGGGCGATATTGTGATATCGCCCAAATGGATTTTTGATTTTAGCGATACTGGAAGCGATAATGCAATAACGCTTCAATTGAGCGATATCAAGTTCGATGTAACATGCGCTATTAACTAATATCGCTTATATTGGATTAATTTCCAAAATCGCAAAATTTAAGCGATATTAATCAAATTGTTTTAATTTAAGCGATATTGTGGTAACATCGCCTAAATCAATTTTTAATTTAAGCGATATTATCTACAATATCGCCTGATCCAGAAACATGTTATTTGGGCCAGGCCCAACACTTGTTCAAATAGGCCCAGTTTGCAAATTTTATAATTCATTTTCGCTTGATTTTCGAATAAACGCTAACTATTTTCGAGTTTTTCGATTTGTATCGACTTGTTTTGCAGAAATGGAAGACTTTTCGGTGTTTGACAACAAGTGTGACACTCGTCACAATATTACCGCATTTCTGGATGATTCTAAGGAATCAGCTGCGCCGTTTAGACAAATGATTGCTTTTCTATGAAGATCTCGCATCTTCACTGCCATCACGGCATCGGCTACCGTTTACAGGGAACATATTGGGCAGTTTTGGAGAAACGTTTCTGTCAATAGCGATCTTGACTATACAAGGCTGATCTCGACGGTTCACGGACGTCAAGTCATCATTACTGAGCAGCTTATTCGCGACGTTCTTCGATTCGGTGATCATCCGGACATGCTGATTCAGTTTCCGAACGAGTTCATTGTCGGCGCAATGAATCGTATGGGTTATGTTGGGAGCCACTCAGACCAATACAAGAAAGGTCATCTTACGAGAGTCTGGAGATGGTTGATGCATATATTCATTTTGTGCATCTCAAACAGAAAAGCTGGGTATGACGGTACCAGTCATAGGACAGTATGTGCGATGTTAGCCCTCGTCTACAACAAGCCGTACAATTATTCGGGCTACATCTTTCGGTCGATGGTTGATAATGCTCAGTTAGGGCATAATGCTTGGTATATGTATCCACGGTTTCTGCAACTGATGATCAACAGGGAGCTACCGGGTTTGGCAACTGATGCTACCCGAGTCTACAGGCAAACCCCAATGTCAAATCGGATATTCGGGGTTATGAGTTCAGATGGTAAGGGGGTTCCTATTCCTCCAGATACTCCGCTGTTTGGTCACATTGTTGACCCTAACTACCAGCCACCAGCAAACGACGGATATCTGGATCCGGTCGTTCGACAGCCAGAACTGGAAGAAGGCAATCTTGCTGATGTTCCCGTACAAACTACGGAAGATCCTTTACAAGATGTTTATATGAGTGTTACTTCGCAGGGTGACTTGCACACTTTGCATGTTCGTCATGACACTTCTGAGGGGTCAACTGACTCTGAGTCTTCTGCGCCAGCTGGCGGTGTTACTGACAGTGACTTTGAGGGTTTGGTCCCGCATCTATGTGAGATTGAGCGTGTCAGGCGAATCAATCCTCAGAGATATTTGAGGATTCAGAGGCGGATTGCTGCAGGCAAGAAGCATGTACCGCAGAAAGACAAGCGGGTTAGGGATTCTGGAGATGATGAGTATGTGCCTCCTTCACCAAAGAAGTCCACGGCTAATCGTCAAGTTTCTACTTCATCAATGCCTAAGGATTTAGGTCCTCAGGTAAACATTCCTGTTAGGCCTTCTCCTGATATTTTGCAGCAACTGCTTGCTAGGATTGAGTCTTTCCAGAAGACTATTGATGATCAAGCGTTGACGATTGCTACCCAAGCTTCGAAGATTGAGGAGTTAGAAGCTAGGATCGGTATATGTGAGACCCAGTCAATTGGTCGGGGGGAGAATGTTTCCTCGGGTCCATATGTAGAACCAATTGGACCGGGGTCTGAGTCTGTACCCGAGTCTATTGATGTAAATGTTGAATCTGGTAATGAAATGGGTCGTTTAGATTATTTCTTGTTTGAAGATATACCTGGTCAGCCAAGACCGTTGGCGGTTGACTATTCTTGTGCCAATTTGACATATCTGGCAAGAATGGTTAACCTGATAATGTGAGAGAAGATACACCGGAAGTAAACTCTGAGGTAGAGGTTGAAAATGAAAAATTTGAAAATGATGAATTTAATCATGGTGCTCCGATTATCGAGCTGGAAAGCATACAAAGCTAATTTTATGATCAAAAGGACAGATGGGGTTCAATATTTCAAGCGTTCGTTCAACAAACTGAGTACGTTGCCTAAAAGTGAAATTAATAGGCTTGCTCAGTTACAGCTGATAAATCCGTTACAAGATAATAATGCGGATTACATTCAGAGAACTTTGCACAAGGAAGTACAGACAAAAAGATACAACTTCATTAAACCAACATTGGGAACAAGATACAAGTTCAAGAAAAAGTTGGATCCAGTAACCAAGCAGCCAATCTACAAAGTACATTATCCACCAGCTGATTGCTTGAAGAAGATTCCTCTGGAAGTCGTTCCTCTGGATTTTCTAAAAAGATTTCACTACTGGGAGTTTGACAGTCAGACTGGAGAAGCTGTGTTGTTATTTGTGCCTGGGTATGTAGAACTTGAGAAGACTTCTCTCTATGGGTTGAGGAAAGCACAGTATAGGATCTTTGATCCTATGAGTTTGATAAATCTATGAAAGGAAGATATGAGGAAGTTGTTTGATAATCGTATAAGATATTATCGGGGAAATCCGATAAATGAAAAGCTTGCTCAACAATTTCAAAGAATTGTGGATATTTGTGTAACCCATGGAATCCATGCGGGTGGTAAGTTTCCTGCTGGATGGGTTTGATTGAAGATTATTTTTGAAGACCAAGCTGAAGACACGGGGGAGTTTGTTGGTACATTAGTGTGTCTGTCACTTGGCCTAAGTTTGAGTTGTAATTACTTAGTTTATTTCTGATGTAACTAGCGACATTGGCAATATCGCTATTGCGATATTGGCAATATCGCATAGGCGATATCATCAATATCGCCTAACTGATTAGGTAATAGTATAAATACCTAATTAGTGTTTGTGTTAACAAATTTTTTTGACATATACGAATTGGAGTACAGCTTTTGTCATTCCCTAGTCAGTCTTTGTAACTCACACTTTATACTCTGATTAATGCAATATATATGTGGTTGTGTGATTAGTTTTATTGATAACGTACTTTGAATAGCTATTGATTTCCGCTCATTAGTTATTGAATATTGATTTGTGTTAAAGATCAATCATATTGGGACCTACATATACTTTATCATGATAGACTTAGTTTAATTAATTACTTAGAATCAAAGATAGTGAAATTGAAAGAAATTAAAACGGAACTGTGTTCTGTACGTAGCCTGCGAAGAAGATGATCTTGAGATTTAAAAATATAAATAATTTCATTTAAGCCCCTGAACTATGCATAGTATTACAAACAAACATATAGAATGTTTGGTTACGTGTCTACCCCTGAGTAATTAAGTTTATGCTATAGCAAATTATTAAAAATAAATAAAATAATTATGTGAACTAGATTTGTGTCAGTACGTATCACTATGAACAATGCAAAAATTTGATTCTTATAACATTACAAGTGTTTTAAGAGCGTATTATAATAATACACATGATGATACGTTTTATAAGTATTAGCAGTTCAAAGGTTTATTCAAAGTATGTAATATATCTATATATAACACTTTCTCTAAGTGTTGTTAGAATTCTTCTTATACATTGACGGAGTCACTAAAACTGCCTTTGTTGACCATCAAATATGGGCCATCCAAAGTCCCCTACATTATTTTGACTTTTAATCTTCTCCATCTAAAGTCCAGCAGGAAGTTTTGTAGTAGTTAACCTAAATTCAGTTTCATATCAAATAACTGGCTATTATCTTCCACCTTCCTTCACTTATATGAGGCCCAATCAACTCCTCTCTTCTTGATCAGCTGTTTTGCTATCAACATACCACCATTTAAGATTTGCAAGAATGTCATGTGGCATTTTCTTCAAAGGAACCCTCTTTAAGCACTTGACAGGTTTGTAAACTATTTTCATCCACGGCTTGTTAGTAGTGGGGTCAATCCTGGTCAGATTAGGAACTCTCTTCCCTGCTCTTGGCTCTAAGTCTTCAAGCCTGTTTGATCTTCCTTCACGCTTAACGACTCTCTCTAAAGTCCGAGCGTAAGGATCATCTCCAATATTCACCAAGTTTAGCCAAGCCAGTTCCTTCAACTCTATCTTTGGCAACGAGCTAAACACTTTCAGTTTATTTTCCAAGTACCGGAGCCCATCATATCTTTTAATTATGAATAGCTTTAGATCGTTATCATAAAACCAACTAATGATGTCTCGTTTCAGCTTGCCCGATCCTCTAACCTTGATATCACCCTTATACTAAATTTCCGGTTCCTTTTCCATCTTTTTAAACCACAAATTCATTAGATCTTCTCGTGATGGCTCAATCTGTTCATCTTCCGATTCAACTTCAGGAGTTAGATCTTCCTCTAATTCAATCACTTTCTCACCACTAGCTTCTTCCTCTTTAAACACTTGAGTAACAGGTTGCTTAGCCACGATGTATTCGTCAATATCAGCATCATTATCTAGTACGACCTCATCATCTGACTTCCAATTTGCAACCTCTTTACACAAGATCTCTCATTCCTCTAACTCTGACCCATCGCCATCAAAATCGTCCAGACCAAGCAATGCTTCAATAGTATCGGTCTTAGTCAGATTTACTGGAGTTTGCTCTGTTCCGCACCTACCCTCTTTCTAACCAACTCCCCTGAGCTTTTACTGCACCCTGCCCTTCAGATGAAGAGCTAGGAAGATCTCCACCTTTTGGTGCATTGGGATCATCGTCTTTATCTTGGACATTCTTCTTTTTTAGTTCATATCCTTTACATCTCTTTATCTCCCCCTGAGCTGCCTCGCGCTTCATGAGTCTGAAGATTAACATTTCATTGCGCAGGCCTTGCTCCTCTAATCTTTCACTGATGGCAATCAAATTTTGGATCAGAGCGGTAACCATGTCCATTAAGGTTGTGACCCGACCCTCCAAATAGGAAAGCTTATCCGGGTCTGAAAAACTGACTGCCAGGGTGGAGACGGATGGTGTCGTTTGAGATGGAGGTGGAGCGGTAGCTGGTGGTGGTATCTGAGTAGGTGCGGTGGTTGGTGGAGTAGTGGTGGTTGTTGTAGGTGTGGTTGTGGTTGTTGTAGGTGGTGGAGCGGTAGGGACTTGTGTTTCAACACGCTCCTCGATGACAACTCCACTAGGACGTTTTCTTTTGGACGCCCTAGTTAGCGGAGGAGTGTCATCATCATTAGAGTCATCATCATCTTCATCCTGAAGGACAAAGTCATCATCATCGTTAACTTTCCTTTTGCCCTTATCCTTTGCAGAGTGCACCCCGAAGCGAATCCCAATGACTCGCGACCCATAGACCCCCAAAGTTGGATGGTCATCACTATCCGTGTCACTCTCGGTCACCTCCGCATCTCTCTCTAGACTTCGGACAACATCATCGAGAGATCTCATCTCGTCATCAGCACCTCTAACATAATTCTCAATCTAGTGCAAAATGTCCTCAACAACCTCTTGTAGTGGCTCGACAGCTGCAACCAGAGGTTGTTCTTGGACAGGTGCTTGTACAGGTACTTTAGCTTCTGCGTGGGGCTGTGGCCCGTCCCACAACCCATCATTTGGTGGGGCCACATAGTTAGCATTAATGACTGCCCCAAACAAATCTCTGGCCTGAGGTCTGTCTACAGCTTGGCGTTGGCTACTGTGACACAGACAGTGCATGAAGATTTTCTTATCGACTTAGGACAAATGCATTGTATGCCCCTAGTGAACTGATCCACGGGGTAATCTCGTTTGGTAGAGTGTGGAATCCTCTAATAAACGATACGTTAACTAAACGAGTATTATAATACGTTTATAACACCTTATACGCTTTATAGAATATAAACTTTGATGATATTCGAACTAAGACAATATTACAAAGGTATTCGAACTAAGCTTGCTGAAACTCAATTCTCAAAAACGTTACAAATGAATATTTCGAACTTGTATCTATAAGCAGCTAAGTTCTCCTAAGTTTGTACGAACCTACATAAATACAAAACAAAAATAAGTTAATGTTTCAATGATTAACAATAAAGACAAATTACAAAGTAACTGTTACACAATAGAAGTTGTTGTCACACAATATGCACCAACATGCACGACTGGGTCAACAGCTGGTAGATCCAGATTTAACTCGTTTATAATCATCATCACAAACCACGGGTATAGTATGAACCGATCTTTCACGCTACCTCGGATTTGCTGAACCATCTCATCAAAGAAAAATTGAGAGAAGTAGTATGGCTTGTTGTAGACTACCGAGATCATCCCAGACTGCATTTTATGGTTCGTTGTATCGAAGCCAGCTTTCTTTGGTCCGAATGACACTAGCAAAATGTGCATTAAATCCCGTAGAGGTAACTCTTGGTGAACTGGCTGTGGGTAACGTCTCCAACGTAGCCCATTCGCTGAAAAACGCCAGCTCGCATATCTAAAGGAAAAGAGGTCGGGCCATTCTCCTGATGATATGTTCTTAATTTTACATACTTTTTATACATAATCCCTTATCATTTTATCAGTATTCGGGCTTAATTTATCGGTTATTCTTCTATTTTAATTTAAATAAGATAACCTACAGATTAATATTAATACTTTGTTAGCATCGTTTTCTAAGGGATTAAAATGCCTCACACATTTGTTATTTTGTAGGAGCAAAAGAAGGAGTCCAAAAATGAATAAAGCTTGAAAAAAAGAGGGACTTATGTGTATTTTGTCTTAATGAATTTAAGGAAAATAAACTTTGGGATTTTTATGTGCTTGTTTAGAGGAATGGATGAACATCAGGAAACTAAGATAAACACGATTCAAGAGGAAGAAGTACACAAGAGTTAGATGACTTGATGGCTCAAGAATTGTTCGTACTCGAAGCCTATAAAAGGGGGCTGCTGATTAACACAGAGGGAGGGAGGAGAGAACACAAATTGACCATTGTTGCTGTTGTTTTTTCTCGATTAGTTGCTGCTACAAGGGTTGCTGATCAACACAATTGCGGCCTACAATTCGTTAGTTGTGATTTCTTCTCTATAGCCATGTTTGGCTAACTTCTTTTACATTCTAGTTAGAGGTTAATTTAGGGTTTGAATCCAATTGGGTTTTGAGATATTTGAATCTTTTCTTTTGAATGCTTTTGGGTATTTACATGTTCTCTGATTGAATGTTTAAGTATTGCTATTTGATTTAATTGAATCTCATTCTTGTTATTCGATTATTAAAATAGTTAACTGTTATTTAGAATTTGGAACCCGTAATTGTTTCATTGTTCTAATAGTTGTAGCAATTAATAATATCAATTGTGGACAAGCTTTTGATTATTGTTAAGAGAATATGTAAACTAATTTAGATAAATCGAACTTGTGTGTTTATCAATTCGAATTGGTGGTTTCTCTAGGATTTAAAGCTACCGAAAATTAAGTCTTGAGAGCTTATTTATGACTGCTTATTTGGTAAGTGTAATAATCAAAGAGCTTGTTTTGTTTATTAAAACGTAAGGAGAAGCAAGTTGTTAGAGCTTATTAACAACTATAACCAATTTATTCTTAGGTGTTCGAGATGTTTTGATGTCAATGATTGACCCGGATTCATAACTAAATTATACCATTTAACTAGATCGTATCCTTTAATCTATATATATTTGCTTTTACTTGTTCACTGATTACTTATAGTTACTTCTTAGTTTTCTAGGAGTTAGTTACTAAAATCAAACACCCCCCCCTTCTAATTGCCGAAGAAATAATCTATACCAATCTCTGTGGAATCGAACCTACTTTTGCTATCTACAATTACTTGAAGTAGGATTTATTTTTGTTGGTTTTGACACCCATCACCTGAACCTCAGTCCCCAACTGCAAGATGATACGCATATATGTCACAGAGAACTCGATATCAACATCATTAACCCGAGACCGGATGATCGGTGGGTTGGGCGTACAATCGAACTAAGCATTCGTCTAGAATTGACGAAGATGGACGATCCTTAACGTCGGCGAATGAGTAAGAGCATGATGTACCCTTGAGCGCAGGAAAAACGTCAGCATGCCTCAATATTGCTCAGTGGCCGGATCCTCTAGATCGAACGAGATCGTCATATTGTGCTTGTTGTGAAACTGCCTCAGTTGATCGGCCATTCCTGTACAAAAGACAAAAACAAACAAAAGATATGCAATAATAATGTTAGTTATACAAGTTAATCATTCTAGAACCCTGTAATGAAGATCCTACTATGAAATTAAGTTATAATACATTATTACTGAAAAAATCATTTTTCAAACAAGTACAACTCTGTGTAGGTTCGTACGAACTTACACCAGGAGCTAGGTTCATACGAACTTGGAGAAGTTCATACGAACTTAGTAAGTTCGAAGGATGAGATGCAATGTTCAATTTTGCAATTTAAGCACCACAAACATGATCAGGCAGTTGAAGAAGGTGCGCTAAGGTGCGGTTAACATGAAGCAACATACAATTTTGATTTTTAACCATAAATGTTGGTGCACGTTTGGTGACAACAGCTTCTAGTTTGTAATAGTTAGGTTTAGAAGTCATTTTGTTAATCATTGTAATCGTTAATTTA
This sequence comes from Logfia minima, assembly GCA_963921325.1. Classification (NCBI taxonomy): domain Eukaryota; kingdom Viridiplantae; phylum Streptophyta; class Magnoliopsida; order Asterales; family Asteraceae; genus Logfia; species Logfia minima. Next base: position 22,725,580 of record OY992768.1, read on the forward strand.
AGTTTTGTCTATGTATTTTGTAGATTCGTACGAACTTGTAGGTTCGTACGAACTTAGAGTAGGTACGAACTTGTAGGTTCGTACGAACTTAGATGTTCGTACGAACTTGGTAGGTTCGTACGAACTTAGAAGCAGCTAAGTTCGTACGAACTTAGTTGCCTATAAATACACAAGTCCGAAAAAGTGGAAGAAAGGAGTTTTAGGAACTGGGTTTTTCCAGCTAGGTTCGAATACTCTGTGTAACTTCGAATGTAACCTCGCTTACATTCAATAAAAGAGATTTCTAACTTCGTACGAACATATAACCTTCCAAAGAGTTATTTGGCGGGAAATCTCCGGAAAATTTTCTTTGACCAAAATTTGAATTTAGGCTTACCATTGTTTAACTTTGGTTTGAGAAAATTTAAATTTTACTCGGAAAATATTCACGAAATTTTGGAGGGAAATTTGTGTTTTGAGTGAATGTGACATTAGTTGACTCTCTACTACAAACTTACCTCATATCCGTAATCCGTATACACTCTTCCAAGATGTCAAATATGAACAAAATGATTGAAATGGATCATACCTCACCACCAAAGCTTTTAGCTGAAGATTACTTCCAGTGGAAAGATAGATTTGAATCATTTGTAAAATTCACTGACATCAACATGTGGATCTGTATCAATGAAGGGTATGATACACCTTCTTATGAATTCGAAGGGAAACGAGTATTTCGTTCGTATTCAACGATGAAGGAGGCAGACAAAAAGATGTATGATGCAGAGAACAAGGCGTTGTCTGCTATCATCAAGTGTCTTCCTGATGATATTAGGTATACCTTCAAACAACGTTACCACTTTTCTAGAGAGCTCTGGGTAGCTTTGGAGAAAAGATTTGACGGTGGTAAACAGATCAAAGAGAGTAGGGCTGACTCACATCAAGGGACGTCTTCTAATGACCAATACTCAGGGAATAGTACATATTCTAGAGCATTGGTTACTGAAACACGGGAAAGTTCCTATGATTGGAGTACACCTGTTAAAGGGCCTCAGGAATTCGTGACCACAATTGATGAGGCAGATCAACAGGATACTAGTGAGAAGAAGACTGAGAGAGAGTTACCTACTTCAGAGACCAGGGTTATAAGGATGGAGTCTACTGGTACTATGAGTACAAAAGACTTCATTGCATATATGGCCAACATGGATGCTGAGAAGCATAAGGTTATTATAAACTTAGACTCTGTAGTTAATGCTTGTGTTTTATGTACTAACTTTGCAGAGCAGGCTGAGAGTTTGATTGAATCATCTAATATGATGAAGGCTCAGCTAAATGCTTTAAAAGAAGAAAACACAATTTTAAAACTGAGAAACTCTGAGTTAGTTAATAAAGCTAACTTTGATAAAGAGGATTTAAAAGTTTTAAAAGACAAAGTGAACGAGCAGAGTCAAATAATTGATTTAGCTCGTGAACGTGTTTTAGATTTAACTAAACAGTCTTCAGATAAAGAAAAAGAACTTGCAGACACTAAGGTTAGGATTACAGATCTTATTAGAAAACTAGAACTAAGAAGATTTTCAATCGAAACTTTAGATAATCTATTAAGTGTTCAGAAACAGCCCAGTGATTACAGGGGAATGGGTTACACTGAAACCCCTCCTCCATTTAATCATAATTATAATTCTACATCTGATGAAACTGAGCTGTCAACTGTTAATGACTCTTTCAATCAATCAGCAGTCCCTATGTTAATACAATTTGTTAAGTCAGAGAAAGCTGAGTCAAGTTCTAAAATAGAGTCAGTAAAAACTGAGACTACACGAACAACAGTCTCTGAGATGGTAGACTTCACCGAGTCCACCAAGTCAGAGAGAGCTGAGTTAGGGACCAATGAGGGGTCAGAAACTAAACTTGAGTTTGTTAGACCTAATATAGAAGATGTTAAGAATAGAAATGAAAAAGGTAAACAAACCGAATTGGAACACCAAGCGATTCTCAAGGCTCAAAAGAAAGCCTGGGAGAAGCGTTCGTGCTTCACATGTCATCAAAAAGGACATGTAGCAAGTGTGTGTCCATATAAGAAATCAAAAGTTTCGACAAATGATAGTCCAAGGAGCAGTTCTCCTGAAACAGGAAGCTCAAGTGAAAAATCATTTCGGTCGAAACCTTCAAAAAGTATTAATAGCCCCAACGAAAGTTTTTCTAACCAGGGTTGTAGTAATAAGAATTCACATAACTCGAATTCTAACTATAAATCTAGGGTTAGATATTCTTCAAACCTAAGGCCGGTCAATCAGAGACTTTTTCAAAAATCTCCGAATAGAAGGGCTAGTGGTAGTTCCTCCCATTCTACAACAACTGAGAATTCCAGAGTATCCAAGTCACCTGAAAGGCGAGACGGATATCTGAAGGAATTTACTTTTGTTGATGACAATGGTCGATCCAAGTCAGTGGTGGCTTGGGTCCCCCTTTGTAACTAATGATTTTTATCTAGTGTGCAGGAACACAAACTTCATAGGCTACAAGTTCAGCAGAAGACGTAGCGATGGAGGGGGAGATAAGATCAAATATGGGATGATAATCTAGCTGATTTTGTTGGTAAGGCTTTTGATAAATCAAGTTTTGAGTTGTTAGTCCACATCGCTGGTATAACAAATCATGAGTGACATATCTCCCTTAAGAACTTTTATCTATCTTTATTTCTTAGGATTTTTAGTTAGTTTGGAAAAACTATAAAAATATGAGTGTCACTGTAATGACGCGAAGAAATGATGAAAACATTACCCATGCCTAGAACATTTTTTTTATGTGTGGCTTTTAGATGTAGTACATACACAGTAAAAAGTACTTTAATTTTAAATGTAACGAATAGCTTCATTATAAGATGTATTGGTAGGCATAAGGCATAACGGTTCTCAAGTACCCAATCAATATTAAATAATACGATTTTTCTGTGTAATCTCTATTTTGATGTATGACATTAAGTCTTAATTCTTAGGAGATAGATTGTACCTGAATACATGTTATTGGATAAATAAAAACCAATTCATCTGGGGGGTTCACTGATTGTTTCTTTTGCAACATCTTGAAACATGCTGACCTAGACTCAGTCAGTGTATCCTAAAAATAGAGCAAACTCGACCAAGAAACAAGAATACCGTTTTCAAGGTCTCTAGTCAAACTATGTCGCTTTGTTGTACGAAAGTACAGACCTGTCACCTCTGGCTTGATTTTAGATTTGTTAAGCTCTAACCCTAGTCTAGTCTCTTCACATGTACAAAAGTACATTGCTCTTAATATAAAGGACTTGACTTTAGAGATGAAATTTAATTTAAAAAAAAAAAAAACATCCATTACATGGAATTCTGGACTTTCTTGATTCTTAGGGTATATCAAATGTGAGATACATAGTTAATCGTGAACAATAATCTAATAAGTACTTGATAATTCTGATTGTCGAATGCTTAAGTGGACAACAATACCGATAATCTTCGTGAACTATAAATTACATACATAATAACCAAGGAATACAATAATTCCTACTGTGTATAGTCTACATCATGGCTAATATGATCTTCGCAACAGTGACTCTCCCAAAAAGAATGTGCTTTTTAATATGAATAATTTCATATTTGTTTGTTTATTTTTAGTTATTTTTTCATTTTAATTTATACAAATTTAAGTTCTTACTAAATAGGGAGATAATTACTTTTGATTGTTTAACTATGCGATTGGAGAAACAACTCGACTGCGATTAACTCAAAACCTAGGTATGTCCATGCATTTAAGCTAGAAGATCTAAATTCGAGGAGGATATTGGGGGTTTGCGAGTAAACAAACCGAAAGTGATGATGAAAGTGATGATGAAAGTGATGATGACGATGCTATTCCACAGAGTTGGATGCATCTAGATCTAATACAACTTGGATCTCACTTAGGGTCTTGTTTTACTACGGACAAAGGCAAATATAAGTAAAATGAAGACGATGATTATCCATTGCAAGATGACGATGCTGATTCTGATAATGATACCTCGTTTTTCACTAGAAGGTCCAACAAGAAGACATCTAGTGGGGTTATCATTAGTAAGCCGATTGCCTAATCCACAACCATCACCACCTACACATTACAACAACAATTCCAACCAAGCCTATTACAACTATTTCACCATAGCTTAGGCAGGAGATCCCTTGTTGAAGAGCACAGCAGCTCAGGGGGAGAAGCCTGGTAGGGGGTGAAGACTGGTTGTAAAGAGGAAGTGTTGAGACAGAGACAGACGATGATCCCAGTGACCAAACAATTTGAGCTGCCGATCTCTTCAACTGGAAGATTTGGTATGCTTGAACAGGTTAAGGGTGAGTCTGTCAAACTAACAGGGAGAGATACCATTGAACTGACAAGTTCAATAGTGATAAATCCGAGTTAGAGGATACCTACAGAAGTTTAGTTCAGAAATGAAGAAATATCTGAAGGTAAATTGTAGTGATAGACCAAGAGGAGTTAATATCTGAAAAAGATGAAATTCCTAAAGGTGACTCGGAAGCTACAAGAATTGTAGTGATAGACCGAGAGGAGTTAAGACTCGGAAGCTACAAGAGTTGTTGAGAAGTGTATGACATGATTCGATGAAGATGTCAGAAGCTAGAGATAGTTAGAGACATGAAGATTGAAGATGTCAGAGAGTTTTGAAGACTTTGTGGAAAAGGTGTTCTATACAAGAAGACAAAAGAGCTTAACAGAATCAAGATCGAAGACTACTCGGGTGACAACATCTCCGGTGGAGCCAGAGCTATTGTCAAGGGGGAGTCTGTTGGTGCATCGAAACTAGAGCTATTGTCAAGGGGGAGTCTGTTGGTGCACGTTTGGTGACAACAGCTTCTAGTTTGTAATAGTTAGGTTTAGAAGTCATTTTGTTAATCATTGTAATCGTTAATTTAAGTTTTGTCTGTGTATTTTGTAGATTCGTACGAACTTGTAGGTTCGTACGAACTTAGAGTAGGTACGAACTTGTAGGTTCGTACGAACTTAGATGTTCGTACGAACTTGGTAGGTTCGTACGAACTTAGAAGCAGCTAAGTTCGTACGAACTTAGTTGCCTATAAATACACAAGTCCGAAAAAGTGGAAGAAAGGAGTTTAGGAACTGGGTTTTTCCAGCTAGGTTCGAATACTCTGTGTAACTTCGAATGTAACCTCGTTTACATTCAATAAAAGTGATATTTGTACTCGTTTGTTATCGTTTTGTTTATGTGAGGATTCCGCACTCATATAAACGTTATTACCCTGTAGATTCAAGCCCGAGGGGACTTACAATAAACACTTTACAAATTTTGACTTTAAGTTCGTTTTTAATAAAACCAAAATAAAATCCAAATGTGGAATGTTTAATGGATGAAACTATGAAATGTTAACTTACTTAGATGCGTATTAATTTTTAGATGATGTTGAACGGATTAAAAGTGCTAAACACGGATCAAATTATGCATTTGAATTCGAAAAGAATGAAACAGTGAGTAAGTTCGAAGGCTTCAGCTAGGTTCGTATGAATGTAAGTTCGACGGGTTTTGAAAGTGTGAAAGGGTTTGACTTGGTCAAACCTTTATATACTCATCCGGGTCCAAGTTCGTACGCATTTGGGCCTTCGAACCTGCATTCGAACAAGCTCTATGTTCGTACGAACTTAGATGAACATAGCCCTAAGAACTTAGACTTTTCGAATTAAAATCGTTTCTCGATAACCAAAATACTTAGGCTTTCAATTCATCAGGTTTTTAGCGATTAATCTAAATGAATGTAAGAATCTCCGGTAAACTAAGAACTTAAATGAAATTAAAAATAACAAAAATTTAAAGGGACAAATATGAAATTGTTCATATTGAAATGCACATTCGTTTTTAGAGTGTCACTGATACAAAGATCGAATTAGCCATGATGGGTATAATCCACAGTTAGGAATTTAATTATTCCAATGTTATTATGTATGTAATTTATAGTTCAAGACGATTATCGGTATTGTTGTCCTCTTAAGCAGTCAACACTCAGAATTTTCAAGTACACGTTTAGTTATTGTTCACGATTATCTATGTATCTCATATCTTATATACACTAAGGATCAAGAAAGACTAGAATATCATGTAATGGATGCTTTAATTTTATGTCATCTTTAAAGTCAAGTCCTTTTATATTCCGAGCAATGTACTTTGGTATATGTTTAGTGATAGGACTAGACTAGGGTTAGAAGCAAACAAATCTAAAATCAAACAAGAGGTGATAGGTCTGTACTTTCGTACAACAAAGCGACATAGTTTGACTAGAGACCTTGAAAACGGTATTCTTGTTTCACGGTCGAGTTTGCCCCAATTTTTAGGATACACTGACTGAGTCTAGGTTAGCATGTTTCAAGATGTAGCAAAAGAAACAGTCAGTAAACCCCCCATATGAGTTTGTTTACATCTATCCAATGACATGTATTATGGTACAATATATCACCTAAGAATTAAGACTTAGGTCATACATCAAAATAGAGATTGCACGGAATAATCGTCTTATTTAAGGTTTATTAGGTACTTGAAAACCGTTATGTCGCATGCCTACCAATACATCGTATGATGAAGCTACTAGTTACATTTGTGATTAAGGTATATTTTACTATGTATGAACTACATCTAAAAGCCACACATATAAAATGTTCTAGGCATGGGTGATATTTTCATCATTTCTTTGCAATAGTACAGTGACCCTCAACTTTTTATAAGTTTTTGCAAAGATAAAAATAAAAATAGAAATAAAAATTAACTATAGATAGATAAAAGTTCTTATGGGAGATAACTTACTCATGATTGATCATCCCATTCAGTTGGATTAACAACTCAAAACGAGATCTATCAAATGAGTGGGAACCTTAACTAATTTAATCATTTGTTTTTCAGCACAGTCACAAATAAAATGATCTCTTATATCTATGTGTTTCGTTTTACTATGCTTAATAGGATTATTAGTTATGGACATAGTGGATTGGTTATCTATCATTATAGGTGTGTTCGTTAAATTTAAACCATAGTCACGCAGTTGTTGTGTATCCACAAAACTTGTGAACAACAACTACCGCCTGCGACATAATCAACCTCACAGGTTAAGATGGCAACTGAGGTTTGTTTCTTGCATTGCCAAGAGACAATGCGGCCACCTAAAAGCTAACAACTTCCAGTGGTTGATTTCCTATTCAGGTTATATCCTCCGTACTCCGAATCTGTGAAAGATACAAAGTTAAAGTTGTGGCCTGAGGGATACCAAAGACCTAACTTTGGTTTCCCCTTCAGGTATCGCAAGATCCTCTTGCAGCTTTCATATGTGACTCCTTTGGATTAGCCTGAAATCTAGCACACAAGCAAACAACAAACATAATGTCAGGTCTTGAAGCTGTTAGATACATGAGTGAACCGATAATAGCCTGATATTGAGTCGGATCCACATCTTCGGAACTCTCAATGTCTGGTCCAAGGTTGTGGTACTGGGGAATTGGTGTGCTGAACGACAAACTGTCTTCCATCTTGAAGCGTGCAAGCATCTCATGCACATATTTGGATTGATGGATGAAAAACCTGTCCTTCTTTTGATCAACCTGTAATCATAAGAAGAAAATCAGCTCCCCTATAACACTCATCTCGAACTTCCGCTTCAGAACTTGCTCAAAATCTCTGCACATGCTGTCATCGGATGCCCCAAAAATGATGTCATCCTCGTAGACTTGTACCAGCAAGAAATCTTCCTTCTTCCACTTTATGAATAGTGTACTATCTATGTTGCCTCTCTTGAATCCGTTTTCCAAGAGATATGTAGATAGTGTCTCGTACCATGCCCTAGGTGCTTGATGTAGTCCATACAGAGCCTTATCCAATTTATATACTCTGTCTGGATAATGTGGATCACTAAACCCAGGTGGTTGTTGGACAAACACCAGTTCTTGAACTTTCCCGTGCAGGAATGCACTCTTCACATCGAGCTAATAGACTTTAATCTTTTTGTAAGCAACATATGCTAGAAACAATCTAATCGATTCCAACCTTGCTACCGGTGCGAACACTTCAGTGTAGTCTATCCCTTCCTGCTGATTAAATCTCTGAACAACTAGCCTTGCTTTATTCCGTGTTACTATTCCTCGATCATCTGTTTTGCACTTAAACACCCATTTGGTGCCTATTGCAAACTCTCCCTTGGGTAAGTCGACTGGCTCCCATACTTTGAACTTCTCGAACTGTTCAAGCTCCTCTTGCATCGCTTCTACCCATGAATTGTCCTTGAGAGCCATTTGAACATTCTTCGGCTCTACTTGAGATATAAAGCAACTGTACAGACACTTATGTATGATCCCTATGTCTTGGATCGATACATAAAGACTTGTGCTTTCCACAATACCTCTATGTGTCTTCACACTCGTACTAGGATCACCAATTATGTTATCAATCGGATGATTCTTGTTAACTCGTGTCAAGACAGTAGTATCAATAGGTATGTCAGACTCGAGATTCTATCCAATTTCCCCCTCAATCGGTACCTCTTCCTTAACAATTTCTTGCTCAAAACCTGTAGCTTCTGAAGAGAGTGGTTGTTCCAAACTTGGATCAAGTTCCTCAATATGCTCTAAAACGATTTCCTTGCCCTTACATGTTCAATCTTCTAAACTTGGAACACTGGATCTTGGTACAAAGTCATTATCTTCATCATTATCCAGTATCGCATATTTTAATCCTATGGTGCCAATATCACTTAGGATAGGAAGATTGAAGGTTTTGAAGACAGCGTCATAGTCAAATAACCATTATGGACCTGCTTGTACAGCAGGAGTATGTCACTTAAATGTTGAAGACAATCCCTACTTTACAAGACGTCTTATTGCAAACCCTTTTGTTTGGAGAACCAGCTTCATAACCTAGGAAGAAACCTTCGTCGGCCCTTTCCCTAAATTTCGGTTGATTTTTGGTTTTTAATAAGGTACAATGAACTCCAAAAGGTTCAAATCCTATCAAATTTGTTTTCCAACCGTAGAGAAGTTCATAACAAGTTTTGTTAAGACTCTTAACGGTCAAAACCCTATTCAACACATGGCACGCTGTATTCACTGCCTCCCCCTCAGAAAATAACAGGAAGCTTAGAATCTGCCAGCATTGTCCTCGTTGCTTCAATCAAGGTTCGATTCTTACTTTCAGCGACTCCGTTCTGTTGCGGCTCATAGGGTGCACTAAACTGATGTTGAATTCCCATGCTTAAACAAAAGACGTTCATCACCGCGTTCTTGAACTCTAAGCCATTGTCGCTTCTTATCTTCTTGACTAGCCGACTATATTGATGCTCAACTTGGGTAAAGAATGTTCACTCATGCTAGAAATTGACTTATGAACATGTATTATTGTTGATTATAACCAAACTTTGTTAGAAAGAACCAAAACAAACACCAAAACATAAAGTATAATTTTGGACAGAAACTTTGGTCGACTTTGGAATTAAATAACTCGGTCAAAACGTAACCAAATCTAGTGTTTCTTGAGTCTAAAATCAAGTTTAAAGAATTAGCTTTCCAACCCAACCAGTTTCATGAATTTTGGGCAAGTATTGATACCCTAAAACGAATTTAAAAGAACAAGTGTACAAACTGTCCTCTGGAGACATAATCTGACCTAACTTTGGAAGACTATAACTTCCAAACCACATATCCAAACGACGTGATTCTTTTTCCTAAAGATCACATATTATCTTAGCTTTAAAAGTAGTATAATTAAACTTCATGAAAATAAGTATAACTCAGTGTACAAACGAATCATTAACCAACTGTCCAGAAAGTTAGCTGTTGGACCATTGTGTAGAAATAAATATGTTTGAACCCCTTAAACGTGACCAAAAATTATGAACCTTACATTTCTATAAATCTAAGACATAGGAGAACATATGGTAAAAATGTCAGAATAAATGAAGTACTATTGATTAGTCAAAATAAGAGAAAAAGAAGGACTAAAAAGTGGACATAATCTGTGGAAAAGTGACGAATGGAAACTAAAACGGACAAAGTAAATAAAAACCATATTTTATGGGCTATGATTATTAAAATCAGTAAATTTAAGTATAATAAAGCTTAATCTATAAATTATAATTATGAGATCAAAAATTGTTTGGTTAAAAGTCGATAACCGAAGAGTTAGACTAAAAACGAGATAAATGAGACTATAACGACTAAAAATATGAAATGGACAAAATAAGTAAATTATTCAAAACATATTAAAGTGTAATTTATAACTTTAAGTGTTAAGAACAACTCTCTTGTTGTTAAAAAGACGATAAAACCAAACGTTAGATTAAAAACGGAGTTTAAAACAAGTTAAACGGTATTATAACGGCGAAAGTTATAAAAGTGAATTGTAAGAACTTATAATGATATTGATATATATATATATATATATACATATATGAGTATATATATATTGGGTTAAGTATTATAACGATATTGATATATATATATATATGTATATATATGAGTATATATATATAAATTGACTAAGTGTTTTAACGACATGATATATATATACATGTATGAGTATAGATATATATATATATATATAGATTGGATAAGTATCATCACGATGTATTATTAATATACGATTCCCGATCTAAAAACTAATGGAATCACAAATCTTGAATTAATTACGTCCAAGACATTTTATATATATATATAGAGATATATATAGACATAACAAGTCAATAATTAACGTTATAGACATACTATTTATGAAAATACATTATAACGTTGACTTAGACACATTTTATTGTTTTTGAAAAACTATTAAAGATCACAACGTGTCGTTTTGCCTATAATGGCCTTACATGATATTTAAGCACGTCGATGGCACATTTAAAGCTAGTTGAGTGAACAACTAGCATAAACGGACTAGTTAGAGTCGTCTACATATATTAATTCAAACTCTTGCATTTAGGGCGCTAAGAGAATTTATTTGGGCATTTTTATAAATACATTTTGCTAGCACGCTCGAACTCAGGTGAGTTCACAGCCCCACTTTTACTATTTTACTACTTTTAAACTGGGGTGAAAAACATATGATTAAATGTATGCGATTATTAAAACCTGACATTGTATCCTTATGAAGGACTAAGTTGATAAGTTGTAGTGCCGAAGTCCTAGCATGAAATACTTAAACCATTAGTTAGATGACGCTAACCACCGAGTATACAGATTGTACTATCGGGTTTGACAAGCCCATCCCACATATGTTTTAGTTAGTCGCGCTAACTAGCGACCTTGTTCGCACGTTTTTGGGGACGAGTATACTTAACCGGTCCAAGGCAACTGATTCACTGTGTGTTGTGGTTTGGTTATAGGCTTAGTTCGGCATATTAACTCATAGGACTTGCAAACCTGATGGGGAATTATAGTCAGAGGTTTTCATTTATAATAATCGTACTTAGGCGTTTGATGCCACCTTTTAAACTATTGATGAAATGATTACTAAATGATGGTTTACGATCGAGTCACTAAACTTGTGAATTCACTCAACGTTATGTTGACCTTTTATAAATATGTTTTTCAGGGAATTAGCTACGCCGTAAGTTGCATGAATGTTGGGACCGTACCTGTCACGATGATTAGGATGCCATCTTTTGAAAAAAATGGGAATTAATTATTTAACTAATTTAATGTAGTTTTATCTTATAAATTCCCAAAGTCTTATCTTTTGATTTAAAAACGATGTATTTGATAACATTGATATTGTAATGGCCTGATAAGCCGAAATATCCGTAAAACTTTTAATGGCATCTTAATATATTATGTTCAGCGATAATCACACGCTCTTGATGAATTGTTATTCGATCGCACGTCACGCCTCGAAAGCTTCCGCAATATTAACTGTATATATGTAAATTTGGGGGTGTGACAGAAGTCTAAGTTGACCGTGACTCTGTTTTGATAATTGTCTCAGCTCTCTCTGGTTTGACAAAATGTATTAACCTAGGGACTTCTGATTAATTAATAGAGTCATTTACGTTTGACAACTCAGTTTCATCAGATATGAACATGTAATTATGGTTAAATGGTGAAGGGATTTTAGTGTATCCCATTCCACGGTATTCTCTGGGCTGTTTTTGAACACTTAACAAATTATCTAAGGTTTCAATTGAAAATCTTCTTAGTTCAAGTTTTTTATTAAGATCTGCAATCCTAACCTTAGCATCTGCTAACTCCTTTTCCTTTTCAGAAGATTGTCTAGTTAAATCTGACACGTGTTTACGAGCTAAATCAATTATTTGACTCTGCTCATTAACTTTGTCTTTTAAAACTTTTAAATCCTCTTTATCAGATTTAGATTTATTAATTAGCTCAGAGTTTCTTTGTCTTAGAATAGTGTTTTCTTCTTTTAAAGTATTTAGCTGAGCCGTCATCAAGTTAGATGATTCTACTAATTTCTCAGCCTGTTCCTGAAAGTTAGGTCATAAAACACATACATTTACAACAGAATCTAGGTTAATTAATACCTTATGTTTCTCATCATCCAAGTTGGCCATGTAAGCTATGAAGTCATTTGAGTTCATGTTCTCAGTTGACTCCAGCCGTACCACTCTTATCTCTGAAGCAGATACCTCTAACTCTGTTTGCTTCTCTGAGCTCTCCTCCAAATCTCTCTCAGCCTTGTCTTCCCCTTTTTCCTCAACAATAGAGGCCTTAAACGCCTGAGGTTCTTCAACCTTAGAATTCCAATCATATGAACCATCCTGCGCCCGAACCACCAAAGCTCTGGAACTGGTATTATTCCCGGAGTTGTGATTACTCCTTGATGTCCCTTGATGAGAGTACCTCTGCCAGTTCTGATTCGAAGTCTGCTCCCGTTTTGGTCTCTGACATACCCTTGCAAAGTGCCCAAAACCATCACAGTTATAGCACTTGACTTTGGTCTTGTCAAACCCGACCTTGCCGCCAACAAACTTCCTTCCTTTCCTGTTCATGAACCTCTGTGCTCTTTTTGCAACCACAAGCATTTGGCATTGCAAGTCCATTTCCTCTAGATCATCAGGGTCTAATTGGTCATAATCATCATTCACCATCGCAGGATCCGTGACCTTACCCTTAATGAAGTTCTCATGAGAAGCGATAAAAGATGCAAGCATAGCAACTTGATCTTCGACCGATTTCATACTCATAGACATAGACTTGAATCCACTGGTAGTCCGGGATTGTGGATTCCTATCCTTGCATGAGTCTTCTATTGATGCCACATAATAGACATTGCTACCAGAATTTCTGATTGCCGAATCTGTTTCAGCATCTCCAGTGAAAAACTTCGTAACTCCATTACTTGTGGATGCAGCGGAATCAGACCTTTTACCGTGGCAAACACTAGGATCTTAAACCTGATCAGATCATGTCTCTTTCCTTTGCATGTTCAAGTCATAGACTCACAGCTTACCGATCACTTCATAAAGCGTGAAGGATTTATAATCCTTGCTTTCTCTAATCATCAAAGTGTAAATGTCCCACTTTGGTGGTAGCGCTTCGAGAAGTTTATTGTTTCTCACTTTATCGGTAAATGAAAGGCCGTTGTTATCCAACTCAGTCATCAGGTGATAATATCTAGTGATAATTTCCTACAACGACTCGCCCTTTATATGCTTTAATACATAAAACTGTTTCATAAGCAGATCGGCTCGGCTTTCCTTGATCTGATCATTCCCGTCAAATCTCTTCTCCAGAGCTAACCAAAGCTCTCTAGAAGTATTATAACGCTTGAATGTATGTTTAATCTCCTGCGGTAGACACATTGTAATAACAGAAAACGCCTTGTTCTCTGCCTCGTACATTTTCTTGTCTTCCTCTTTCATCATCGAATACGTAAGAACCTTCGTCTTGCCCTCAAATTCATACATAGGAGAATCATACCCTTCACTGATGCAGATCCACATCTTCACATCGTTAAACTTCGCAAACGATTTATATCGATCCTTCCACCAAAAATATTCTTCTCCCTTGAGGTTTGACAGAATTTAAGAAAGTGTACGAACTAGGAGTAAGATTTCAACCAGATCTGAAAATCCTGAGAACTTTTCAACCAACACTTTCGAATACCCTAACTCAGAGGTGAACTATAACACCTTTGGACGTCAAAAACAAGGACGTCAAAGTAGTTTGTAATCTCTCGTTTCTTTAACGTTTCCTTACCTCGAACCAAATCGAACGAATTCAATGGCTCTGATACCACTTGTAGGACCCCTGGTGATCTTAATCACGAGGTAATCAGGTTTATGTGAGTATCCTCAAATAAACTAAACGTTAACAAACAAGTTACTACAAATACGTTATTATCACAAAAAAAACTTTATTGAAGGTAAACTTGTATTACTTTCAAACTAAGACAATATTACAATAGAGTATACGAACTTGCCTCTGAAAATACAATTCAAAACTCTTAACACAAGATCTCTCCTTCCTCTAACTCTGACCCATCGCTATCAAAATCGTCCAGACCAAGCATCGCTTCAATAGTATCGGTCTCAGTCAGATTTAATTGAGTTTACTCTATTCTGCTCCCACCCTCTTTCTGACCAAACTCCCCCTAAGCTTGTACTGCACCCTGCCCTGCAGATGAAGAGCTAGGCAAATCTCCACCTTTTGGTGCATTGGGATCATCGTCTTAATCTTGGTCATTCTTCTTTTTCAGTTCATCTTTCCGGAATTGTGTATTTATAGCCACCTAAGTTCGTACGAACTTAGGTAACTTCGAAGTCGTACGAACTTACCTAAGTTCGTACGAACTTAGGTAACTTCGAAGCCGTACGAACTTACCTAAGTTCGTACCTACCTACAAGTTCGTACGAACCTACTAAAATACACAACAAAACTAAAGTTAATAATTACAATGATTAACAAATAAGACTAATTACAAACTAGACGTTGTTGTCACACAAGATGCACCAACAATTACATCTTTTCTTTTCACAACGTCTACAAGAACTTGCCTCTCCCCGATCATGTGCCTTGAGCAATTGCTATCAACATACCACCAGTTAATTGCCATTTCGGTCAACTCCTACACATAAATGAAAACGATTAGTTATTACGGGGGACCTAAGCTATCACGGACTTGGGTCAGCCTTTCTCATCAACAAATGTAAATTCATTCAGATATCCATCTCACATTTTAGGTGACTTGGATACTTTGGAAATTTCAAGTGTTGGTGAATGGGTAGTACAACCACTAGGCCTTCTATCCGGAGACTTTTGGAAAAGTCTCTGATTGACTAGCCTTTAATTTGAAGTAGATCTAACCCTAGATTGATAGTTATAATTCGAATTCTGAAAATTCCTATTACTACTACGCTAGTTAGAAAATCTTTTGTTAGGGTTTTGACAACGTTGTGGAGTTTTCGACCGAATTGATTCTCCATTTGAGCTTCATGTTTCAGAAGAAGTGCTCCTTGGACTATCGTTTGTCGAAACTCCCGATTGCTTACTTGGACACACACTTGCTACATGTCCCTTTTGATGGCACACGAAGCACGAACGTTTCTCCGAAGCTTTCTTATGAGCCTTGAGATTCGTTTGGTGTTCCATTTTGTGTGGAGTCAGAGAGGAGCCCAGTTCTGTTTGCTTACTTTTTCCCTTTTTATTATTAATAAAATCTATTTTCGGTTCAACAAACTCAACTTTAGATTGGGACTCCTCATTTTGTAAATTGAGTTCCATCACACCACCATTTAGGACTTGACTCTTCTTTAGTACCTGACTGAGTTCTCTCTTATTTGGTTGACTTGATCAAAGTAACATTTTCAGTGACTGCTGATAATGTAGTAGAGTCATCTCTTTGACAACGCATGATCGTTTGATAAAATGAACAATTATTATTAAATGGTGGAGGAACCTCTCTGTATCCCACTCCACAATGATCTCTGGGTTGTTTTTGAACACTTAGCAGATTATCTAAGGTCTCAACTGAAAATTTTCTTAGTTCAATTTTATTTTGAAGGTCAACAATTCTAACCTTAGCGTCTGCTAGTTCTTTTTCTTTATCTGGAGACTCTTTAGTTAAATCTAAAAGATGCTCACGAGCTAAATCGATTATTTGACTATGCTCGTCGACTCGATCTTTTAAAGTGATTAAATCATTTGCATCAGATTTAGCTTTATTAACTAACTAAGAGTTTCTCTGTTTTAAATTGTGTTCTCTTCTTTTAAGGCATTTAACTGAGTTATAAGAGTTTTTGATGACTCTATTAGATTCTCAGCCTGCTCTCCAAAGTTAGTACATAAAACACAAGCTTTTACTACAGAGTCTAAGTTTAGAATTACCTTACGCTTCTCAGCATCCATTTTGGCCATATATGCTATAAAAGTCCTTTGAATTCATGTTTTCAGTTGACTCCAGCCTTGGAACCTTGGTCTCTGAAGCAGGTATTTCTCTTTCAGTCTTCTTCTCACTAGCTTCCTTTTGATCTTTCGTTTTCGCCTCATCAATTGTGGCCATGCACACTTGAGGTTCTTTAGCATGTGTACTCCAATCATATGAACCGTCTTGTGTTTGAACTACCAAGGCTCTGGAATCTGCACTATTCCCTGAGTTTTGATCTCTCGTAGACGTCCCTTGATATGAGTAGCTCTACCTTCCCTGATTTGAAGTTTGTTCTTTTCTCGGTCTCTGACATTCCTTGGTGAAGTGCCCAAAACCATCGCAGTTATAACACTTAACCTTTGTCTTGTCAAATCCAACCTTTCCTCCAACAAACTTCCTACCCGTTCTATTCATGAACCTCTGCGCCCTCCTTGCAACCATAGCCGATTGCCACTGCAAGATCCATATCTTCCAAATCATCAGGGTCAATTTGGTCATAATCCTCATTGATCATGGCAGGATCCGTGACCTTTCCCTGTATGCAATTCTCGTGAGATGCCACAAATGATGCAAGCATTGCCATTTGATTATCAGCTGACTTCATGCTCACTGACATCGATTTGAACCCATTTGTAATTCTAGATGGTAGATTCCTATCCTTGCCAGATTCTCCGGATGGAGCAATATGATAGGCCTTGCTTCTAGGATTTTTGATTGCTTTGTCTGTCTCGGACTCCCCAGTGAAAAATGTTGTGACTCCATTACTTGTTGATGCACCAGAATCAAACTTTTTGCCATGATAGACTCTTGGATTTTGAACCTAATAAGATCCTGTCACTTTCTTCTGCATGTTTAAGTCGTAGACCCGCAACTTTCCTACAACTTCATCAAGCGTTAACGTTTTATAATCTCTGCTCTCTTTGATCATCAAAGTGTATATATCCCACTTTGGCGATAACGCTTCCAGAAGCTTGTTGTTTCTCATTTTGTCAGTAAATGACAATCCATTATTTTCCATCTTAGTCATCAGATGATAATAT
This sequence comes from Logfia minima, assembly GCA_963921325.1. Lineage (NCBI taxonomy): Eukaryota > Viridiplantae > Streptophyta > Magnoliopsida > Asterales > Asteraceae > Logfia > Logfia minima. The sequence goes on from OY992768.1 coordinate 22,742,983, forward strand.
CGAGTGATAATATCTTCCAATGATTCATTCTTCAAGTGCTGCTCTCGAGTCAACCCTGCTTTCTTTGATCTTCTCATTACCATCAAATCTCTTCTCTAAAACTAACCAGAGCTCTCGAGAAGTGTTGTAACGTTTGGAGGTATGTTTAATTTCCTGTGGCAGACACATGGTGACAATAAATAACGCCTTGTTCTCTGCTTCGTACATCTTTCTGTCCTCTTCCTTCATCATTGAATACGAATAAACCTTAAGTTTTCCTTCGAATTCATATGTCGGTGCGTAATACCCATCACTGATACAGATCCAAATTTTGACATCATTAAATTTCACAAAAGATTCAAATCTACCTTTCCACCAGAAATAGTCTTCAACCTCTAAAATTTTTGGTGGTGAAGCAAATTTACCCACTTCATGATCCATTTCAATCATCTTGCTTAAAATTTGACATCTTGAAAGAGTGTATACGAACTTGAAGTATGTCGTATAAGATAGTCAACTGACAGTCAAACGAAGTTGGGTTTTGTTCGAATACAGTTAAGTTCGTACGAACTTAAGAATGTTCGAACACCAAGTCTTCGAAAGTCAACAAAAGTCAACTTGTAAGTTCGAAGAATGTCAAAGAACTTATACCTTCGTATAAAAGTCAACGAAAGTCAAATAGGTCAGTCGAACTTGAGATAGTTCGAAAGTTGGTCAATGAATTTGGTCAACAAAAGTCAAATGAACTTGAGTAAGTTCGAAGAAGGTAAGTTCGTAGGAACTTACAGAACACAAGTTCGTACGAAACCTTACAAGTTCGTACGACGATTATGATCAACCCTAATTCGCAAGTTTCGAATCTGGGCTCTTCTAATGCACCGTTTTCGAATAAATTCGAATATTCAGTGAACTTTAACACCTTTGAACGTAAAAATCACGGATTTTAACGTCAAAGTCTTTCGTAGTCTCTCGTTCTTTATCGCTTAATACCCCGAACCTTAAACGAATCAACGTTTATTGTCCTGATACCACTCGTAGGTTCCCCTGTGACGGATCAACGAGGTACTCAACTATATTAGAGTGCGGAATCCACTAATATACATATAGACTAGAATCAACGAGTTCAAACGAATACGAATATCAATCTTTATTGAATATAAACTCGGTTACATTCACACTAAGATTAAAACACTTAGAAACTCATGAACTTGCTCTGAAAATACTAATTACAAAACTCATTTTTTTAGCTTTCTGCGAACTTGTACTAAATTCTAAGACTGAATTCACGAACTCTTTTTTTTTACAAAACCTACGGACATATACATATATATTAGATATTAGTATGGAATGGGCCCTACGAACTTGGCTAATTTCGAAGCCCATCTAAGTTCGTATGATCTTATGACAACCGTCAAAATCTCAGGTCATTACCGCTCTTAAATTCCTAGTATCTCAATTTACGTTTACAACACTCTTAAAATCCTAGTGAAAATTTTAGGTTACAACTCCTTAACTTACTAAAATCGCATAGCGACTTAGATAATTACTTAGTGAACCTTAAGGCTATGAGAAACACATAATTAAGTGACGAAGTGCCAAAGAAAACAAAGGAAATTTAATTTCATATATCATCACAAGATTTTGTCTTATCACAAAAATCGGAATTAACAGAAATCCCGTAACTCGGTAAACGCAACCCGAATCAAATAAATAACTCGCGAACGCCAAACGTAAACGAATCAAATGTATATAGATGTAAATTAGAAACTTAGAAAATAAAATTTTATAACTCAAATATTACCCATTAAAACATCACAAATAAACCTTACATTATGTATAAACTTATACTAAATTAAATATTTAACTTAAACCTTGTATTATACATATTGTTTAACAAAAAAAAATTATAACTTACCCCCCCCCCCTCCAAAACGGCAGCCTCCCCCACCATGACTACTCAAATCCCCCCACTTTACTTCTCATTACTTCCATAATCATTCCTTTCACTTCCCAAAACACACACTCATTCATTTTCTCTCATTTTTCTCTCAAAACACACACTAATTCTATCAAACACACACAAAATCTCAGTCATATTTGGATTAAAAACCAAGCATTTGAAGGTGTTCATACACCTAAACAAAGCTTCAAAGGTAAAAAAACAATCACCTCTTGCTTTCATTCTTTCATTTCTTTATGTTTTCTTTCATGTGAATTTGGATTTTATGCCTTTACCATGGCCAAAATCCTCATATGAACCTTGATGTTTTTAGGTTATCCTTTACAGATGTTCATATATTAAAAGAAAGGATAACCCATGATCAAACTGAAAATCAAGTCGAAAATCGTCTTTTTGCTTGTTAAAATCATCAAAACTGCATGTTCTTTGTTATTTAAATTGTTTGAAATGTTGTAAACTATTTCTAATACATCATGGATGTATTTCAACACCATGCATGTGTTAGAACATGGATTTAAAGGATCAATGGTCAAAAGCTTTTGGTGGCAACTGGTATTCTTCATGTAAGAACAAATACTCGATTTTGGGGCTTGCATGAGCCAAAATTATAGCTAGATCTTGTATCTATAAAATTTATGTTTAAGTCTCTGTAAATATAAGTGCATGCATCAAGGACTACGCCTAAGTCAAAGATTAAGGCCTAGGGATTGATTCGGTAGTCTAAACACTCCAAAAAGCTAACATTTAGCTTGCATGTAATCTGTTCAGATTTTAACCCGACTTTAACTGACCATAACTCATTGAATAATGGTCCAAAAATTGTGATTTTGTAAGGTCACTAGATCTTGGTTCGATAATGGATTATCTTTAAGTATTGAGGTGCGTAATCCCTCAATACGTTAGGTTTAAGTTTATATAACTTTGCTATCAATTAAAGGGCTTCGTTTTGATTATTAACTAAGTTAATCACTCAAAACCGAGCCTTTAATACTATAATAAATATATCCGCACGAAAAACGAGGTGGTGAATATTTTAATGTTGTGTGTAATAAATGGCACGGATACCAATAAAAAAGCACAACCATTTTAATTTATATCAGACTCAACTCGCAGTCCATGGCCCTTGCGAGTTGACTCAACTCGCAGCCCATGGGCCTTGCGAGTTGACTTCATCTCGCACAGCCATCTCAGTTCGCAAGCCAGAGCTGCGAACCCAGATCTCAACTCGCAGGTGGGACTTGCGAATCCAGATATGTTGTGAGTTGAGATCTCAGCTCGCAAGTCTTATGACTTGCGAGTTGACTTCTCAATTTGCGACTTTGACTTTAACTTGAATTCGTTACTTGTCTAAATATAATAAACAAATAATAATAACAAATTAATATCATATATTTACGAGTATAAACCAATTTATTCAAATTTGACAATAAATACACTAGTCCTATTATAAGCTAGATCTGTTGTCACAAAACATGTCCCAACAGACTCCCCCTTGACAATAGCTCTAGCGTCGTTATCTTCATCTTTTTCTTTGGCCTTCATTTGTAAATCTTACTACCCATATATATCTTCATTTTGACACAAGTCTTCACCATTAATTGATAATCTCTTGCAAGATCACCCCATGCTTCTGTTGTCAAGATCCTATTTTCATGTAATTTCAACAGGTCGATCTTTGACAGATTCATCAGGTGTCGATGGTCATAGACTTTCAAAATTACCCTTTCACCTTCCTCTACTTCATCATCAGCTTCCACCATGACAGCTTCACCGGTCTCTGAGTCCACATGCCAATTCATAAGGTTTCCCAAAATGTTCTGTGGCGTTGTCTTCAGTGGTATTTGATGTACACACTTGACAGCTGGATAGACCTTTTTCCTTAGTCTTCGGCCAGTTCTCTGACTGCGTTCCTTTAATTTGATTGTCTTTCCAACTCTTGGCTTAATCTTCTCAAACTTCATTGATCTACCCTCAGTCCGAATGATTCTCTCAACATAAGTTGCATAGGGATCATTACTGGGATTTATCAGTTCTAAGCGTGCCAAGTCTCAGATTTCAAATCGAGGAAGCGAACTGAATACTTTAAGCTTTTTGTCAAAATATTGAACTCCGTCAAACCTTTTAATAGCGAAAAGTTTCAAATCAGAGTCAAAATACCAGCCGATGATTCCCTTTCTTGGAACTTTCTTTCCAATGATATCCACTTCAGACATCCCAATCTTTTGCTTTTTCCTCTTCAGAGGTCTAAACATGGGATTGTTTTTGAGTCTTTCCGGAAGCTCATCTTCAGATTCAGAACTCGTTGATTCATCTAGATTCTCATCTAAATCCACAACTCTTTCTCCTTCTTCGTCCTGAATGATCACCTTAGTTGTAGATGGACTTACGATGTGTTCATCGATATTTGCATCGGGATCTACATCATCGTCTATCCCCTCATCAATACTGAAAGTCCAATCCTCAGGAGGCACAAACTCTCCTTCTTCTAGGTCAAAGTCGATATCCTCATCGATTTCTTCTGGCATATCGCCTTCAGAATCAGATAAGTCCAACATTTCTAGACCTATCGAAAAGAAATATACACAATTGTATTAATATCATAAATCCTTTTATTGATTTCCCTGAATCAATCCAAAATTTTTCTTATTAATCCCTTAGTGTATTTAATGTACATTATATATATACTTACAAATCTTTCATTGATTATTATAATCAATCTAAGATTTCAAAAGTCTTATAATAAACAAACATTATATATTAAAATATTATAAACATTAATGTATTACACATTCAAGTTTACATTTAATTAAAAAACACATAAGTTCATTGCATAGTTAACTTGTCAATCTCACGATTCTCAAGTCTAAAATGCCAAGGATTGATATAACTCAAAACTTATTAAATAACATATTTAGCTTGTAATGCAGAATCTCAAGTCCAATATATTACATAATAATTCAAAGTTACAATGTATTAATAATTACAATCAGTCTATATTAATACAAGTTTCACCTTCTTCCGCACCACCTGCACCAGCACCACTTCCACTTGCTCCTGCAGACTCCCCCTGAATGTTAGGTTGCTGATTTGTCGTTGACGGACAAGCCAGCTCACTATCCTTCTGAGCCGTGGGATCATCATCTTCATCATTTCTTCTCTTCTTCGCCAGCTCATCTTCCCTGCAGGACTCCTGATATATCAGTATCTCCCCCTGAGGTGGCTTGTCCTTCAGAAAGCTGGTGACCAGGCGATCAAGTCTGTCAATTTGTCTCTGCTTATCAGCTACATCATCTATCAAATTGCTATTGGTCTTGATGAGCAGTGAGTAAGCTTTATTCTGTTCAGTGACACTCTCAGAAAGAGACAGAACCTGAGATTGTAAGAAATTGACAGTAGCCTCCAAATCTCTAACCCTGGACGCTAAGCTGACAATACGTTCAGAATCAGTCACAGGTGAGGTGGATGGAGCATCAGTAGTGGTGAGTGGGGTCGTGGCAGCAGGTGGTTGCATTTCTTTACAATTGAAGGACCAGCTATCTCACTTTCTTTACAAACTTCTTCAAATGCAGCCTTCTCAATTGCAGCTTTCTCCCCTTGAGATGGCTGGTTCTGTTCTAAGTAGGTAATACGACGAGAGAGACGGTCAAGTTGTCGTTGCTTCTCAGCCACGTCATCTACCAGAGTGTTGTTGGTCTTGAGTTGCAGTGAGTAAGCATTGTTCTGTGTAGTAACACTGTCTGACAATTGTAGAAGCTGTGTGGCAAAAGTGTTAGCAACTATCTGCAACTCTCGAACCCTAGACTCCAAGCTTATAATGCGTTCATCATTAGTCTTTGGTGAGGTTGAAGGAGCAGCATCAGTGGTGGTTGGAGGTGTGGGAGCAGACGGTTGCATTTTCTTTGCTATCTCTGTAGCAACATCGGTCAAAAGACACGCCGCAACCCTGTTGGATCTGGTGGTTGGGTGTGAAGAAGGTCAAACCAAAGCAGCAATCAGTTCAGCCTCAGAGGGCGTAGACGGTGATTGTGTAGGAGCTGCAGAGGTTGAAGCAGTTGGTTTACGCTGTTTGCGGGGTCGGGAGACAAGAGTCTCTTCTTCTTCATCATCTTCATCCTCATCCAGAAGAATAAAATCGGGATCTTGTTCCACGGCTTTTCGTTTCAGTTTAAGTGCCGGGTCTATAATCAGCTTTGATCCTTGACGAATCATCCTAGCAGGGATCCCAGAGACAAACCCAGATGGTTCAGTCTCGTCATCGGATTCAGATTTCGAAGAAGAAGCAGCTTCTCCATCTCTACCCCATGGCCCAACATCAGCAGATGGTTCATCAACTCTTAGTGGCTCAGCAACATATTGATCCACATCTTGCATGATTGGATCATTTGCATCATCGTTCTCAACTAGCACTTGTTGCACCAATTCGGCTGCAACATCAGCATTAACCTCTTGGCCAGGTTGGTTTACTTGAATCAAAACCTCCTCGATCAGCTCTTGTGGCTCTGGTGCACGTTCAGCCACATCAACATCAATCCAACCGTGATTCGGTGGAGCTTGATAATTAGGATCGATCAGTGAGCCAAATAGCTCAGTCAGCTGGGGCTGCATCTCAAACCTTCGTGAGGTTTGCATGAACATGGCATTATAAGCTCTTAGCCCAATAGTATCCACTCTAATATCTGGTTGAACAACCTGCAGATCAGGGATATTGGCATGAATGATCAACATGCAGAATCTTGGGTAGATCATAAACTGGGATCTAACTCCCCCAAGATTTGGCGAACAACTTCCCCAAAGATGTAATCCGAAAAGCTGTATGGTTTATTATAAACCAGTGACAGTAAAGCAGATAGGAGAGAAGAGCTCAGCTCGTCATATCCTCCCTTCTTCGGTCCAAAAATAGTTACCAGAACATGCCATAAGAACCTCCATTCCCCGTATACTAGAGCCTTGAGGAACTGACGTCCTCTCTTTGGTCCTACATATCCCATACGAGTCAGTGCACCCTCGATAAAATCTGAAGAGAACTCAGTGGGTCCATCTTCCTGCTCTACAGTTCCCAACTGTAGTATGTTTCGAAGATCGGAGGCAGAGAAGATAACTGGACGATCATTAATCCTCGTCCGAATGACTGGAGGATTTACAGCAGTATTATACTCAATATGGGCCCAGAATTGAGTTAAAAGATCTCGAGACAGCGCGGGGGACGCCGTGATAGCATATTGGATCCTTGATCGGCCCAGAAACGTAAGAATCCGAGCTACCCTAGATGCACCACGTGCATTGACGTCCAAATCAACCAGAACATTATGATGTCCAACGAATTGTCGAGCCATTTCTGTAATATCAAAAATCACACAAATGTTAGACAATAAGTTTAACATATATTGATAACCTTATATAATCTACGACCCATAATTGAACTATTAAGTGGTGAGACTTAATTAACAATTACAGTCGTTAATTATATAAAATCAATAAGTCTAACACAAATATATTACTTATTACAAGAAGTCATAAGTCTTATATATATAGTATACGGTTTTACGTGTTCACATTTAAGTCGACACGACTAACCGTAGACTATTTTAACTTATAAACGCTTAATTATTGAACTAATCGAGAATTCGTAAGTTAAAAGTAAGAATTCAAACAATTCAACTCGCAGAACAAGTCAACTCGCAAGATTCAACTCGCAGGTCAACAGGTCAACTCGCAAGTTCAACTCGCAGGTCAACCAGTCAACTCGCAAGTTCAACTCGCAGGTCAACCAGTCAACTCGCAAGTCAACTCGCAGGTTGGACTCGCAGGAGTGGGCTGCGAGTTGAGTCTGGATCTCAACTCGCAGCATGAACTGTTAAAGTGACATCATTTAAAAAATTTATTACCAAACCCTAGTATCATAAATACTTTGATTTAGAGTTAATTATACGGTGAAATTTCGCGATGTATACCTCAAAATGTTCGCGTTGTAAAAGTGAGTAAGAACCTCCATAAGAATGCCCGGAGTTTCATCCTTGGATCCTAGAAAGAACACCCAAGAGAATCTAGAGTAGTCGTCTGTGACAACCAAACAATACCATTTGCCACCTATGCTTCTCTTGCTTATGGGGCCAAAGAGATCCATATGTAGCAACTCAAAAGGCGAGGAAATAGAGTTCACAGTTTTAGACTTGTGTAGTTTCTTATGTTGTTTTCCTTTCAAGCAGGATATACACTTGTCTTCAAATGCAAAACTCTTCGATGGTACACCCAGAACTAACTCATGTTTGGTTATATAGTTCATTTTTCGAAAGTTTAGGTGTGCCATTTTCCTATGCCGTAGAAGTGAGTCTGATTCTGAAGCCTTGGATAAAAGACATGTAGACTCCATTGAAGTAATAGGAACATTCATGTTGATAGCATAAATGTCCTTCTTCCTTGGAGCTTTCATCAGTATCCATTTTTCGGGAATGATAAAACCCGGCTTCAGGATCAAGGCCTCTTTCTCATTTAAAAGAACAGGGTGACTTTTATCACAGACTTGGGAAAACACTCACTAGGTTGTGCGTCATTTCTTCAACATAATTCACATCCTCTAGAGTCAAAGTTCCATTCGCTACTTTTCTTTTCCCAGTAATTACTCCTCCTTTATCACCAGCGAAGTGCACTCCCTGTCTCAAACCTCCTTTGAAATCTGTTAGAAGACTTCGGCTTCCTGTCATATGCCTGGAACAGCCACTGTCAACGTACCACCAATTGTCGTTGGACACATTCTGTTCCTGCACACACAAGTTGTACACAATCAGTTATCAAGAGGGACCCAAGCCATTACGGTCTTGGTTTGTCCCTTATCATCTACAAACTGTAGCTCTTTAAAGTAACCATCCTTTCCATTAGGAGCTTTGGTCACCTTTGAAGGAACATCAGCTTGCTGATGATTAGTGGTCCTGGGTCTATGAGTTGACTGATTTCCAACCCTCCCCGATACATAACCCTGGGATTTTTGCCCTTGGTTACGACTATTGTAGGACCCTTGATTAACTCGTTGTGTGCGTGAAGTCAAACCATTCTCAATATGACTTTGGTTCCTTGAAGTAGAACCAATTTCATAACGACTATGATTCCTACTGGGAGTCATGAACCTCGACGGCATTTGATCTTTAAAGTGTTCAGGCCGTTTAAGTTTAGGCGGAGACACGCTGTGAGAAGCATCTCTTTTAAGAGCATTTACAGGTTTAATACCAATTCCCGGTCTGATACCTAACCTGTCTGTACTCAAACTAGAGATGTTTTGAGGCTTATCACTGTTCTCGCGCTTAGGAGTAGCTTCCGTCTTCTTATTGGGACAACAAGAAGATACGTGTCCTTTTTTATGACACTTGAAGCATGACATCTGCTTTCGTGACTTAACAGTCTTAGCTGTTTCCTTCTTTGTCTGATCCGAAGACACTGAAGGTATATCCTTTTGTTTCTTAGTTACCTCATCATTTACATCAGTACTACCTATTATTCCACTCGAGACAAACTGAACTTTAGTGAATGATTTGATTGTACTTATGTCCAATGATGGGTCGTTAATAAGATCCTTATGTGTCTCAGATGCATCGGATTCTTGAGTTTCCAAATCCTCAGTTTCAGGATTCGCATATGTCATCTCTAAGTCAATTGGAGTAGTAGTGTAATTTGCATTAAAAGGCGGAGGAACATCAGAGTAACCTGGGCCAGTTACATCCTTCACACTACGTTGAGAGCTAATGATTCTATCTAAGGTCAAAGAAGATGTCCTATAACCTTCAAGTTTACGGTTTAGCTCGACTAACTTCATTTTAGACTCTGAGAGCTCCTTATCCCTACTAGCAATGTTCTTATTTAGCTCATTTAGGTTCAGATATAACCCGTCTATCTTAACACATTGTTCATTAATTATGTCAGTGAGACTAGTCTAATCGGAAGCATCACTCTTAATCTTTTCAGTCAATGCTAGCTTATCCTCACCTAACCTACGAATATCACTCTTAGCTATATCTAATTCAGATGTTAAGGTTTTGTTAGATTCGGCAAAAACACTAACCTGAGTTTGTAAATCAGTAACTAAGTAACGAACATCAGCAAGAGTAAGCAGATCAAGACATACCTTTTTCTTATCTGTTTGAACATCAGCCATGTATGCAACGAAGTCATCGGGACTCATCTCTTCAGTTGAGTTGATGTAGAGCACATCTTCATCCCTCCCCTTGACTTCCATGTGTGGCACATTAGCTTGAGGTTTCTCAGCAGTTGGCATGTATGAAGTTGATTATATTGGTTTCTCTTGATCGTCTATCTCAGCCATGAGAGCTTGCTCAGGCTGAGTAAACCAATCATAGGAACCATCGATTTGTTGAACCACTAAGACTTTGGAAGTCAAAGTACTTCCCGAGTCTTGTTTTGCAGCGCCAGTATCAACCTTCGGTCGTTGATATTCCCTGGCAAAGTGTCCGTAACCTTGAGAGTTATAACACTTGACCTTGGATTTGTCGAAACCAGGTCGATTTCCAACAACTCTTCTACCCGTACGTTTTAGAAAATTCTTAACCCTCCTTGACACCATAGCAAGCTGCCACTGGAGGTCCATTTCCTCTAAGTCATCCGGGTCTACTTGATCATAATCCTCATCAAATTGTGCAGGATCATTAATCTTCCCTTGTATGTAATTTTCATAGGAAACAACGAACGAAGCCAGCACAGAAAGTTGTTGTTCTGCTGATTTCACATTCATTGGCATTTTACGATGCCCTTGAGTTGACTTCTCAGAAGAAGTGTTCTTACTTCGTTTCTCGCTTCCATCTGAAGCTATAAAGCATAGATCCTCGATCAACATTTCACCAAGTTCATCAATTTCACCAACAAATAGTGCAGTGGTCGAATTGGATGAAGCATTTGAGATACTAGTCTTTCCATGGTATAAACCTGGATTCTGTAAATGATCACTATCTGTATCTCTAGTTTTCTTGGAGAAATCATAACCCCTGAGCTTGTCAATTGCCTGCTCTAGGGTCATAGTGGCGTACCTTTCATCATTGTCTTTGAGCATGATACCATACATTTCCCACTTTGAAGGCAAACCCTCAATAAATTTGTCGGTTTTTTCCTTGTCATTGTAGAAAATTTAGTGATCGCCAAGCTCACTCAATAGATGATAAAATCTGGTAGTGTAGGCTTCAAGGTCCTCTTCTCTAAAAGCTTTAAATACCATAAACTGCTTTTTTAGAAGGTTTCTCTTACCTGCCTTCACCTAAGGGCTTCCTTCACACCTTTTCTCTAGAGCTTCCCAGAGCTCTTTAGCTGTGTGAAAGGACTTCAATTGGTGATTGATCTCCTTGGGAAGGCTCATCTTTATCGATGAATGTGCCTTATTATCAATAGTAAATTCTTTCTTTTGATTGTCATTCATCCTGTCATAGGGAACAATCACAGTTGCATTCTCTACCAAAGCAGTAGGTGCAACATATCCGTTTTTAATGCAAAACCAAATAGTTATATCATGAAATTTACAGTATCTTTCGAATCTGTCTTTCCATCCATAATAGTCCTCGAGTCTGAGCAATTTCGGTGGAACATTAGATTTACCGACCTCGTGTTCCATTTCTATCATTCTACTCAAATCAGACATCTTGGTAAGTCTCAAAAGTTGTCAAATCACACAATTTTGTAAGTTCAGTTCGTAGGTGAATCTCAACTAGCAGCTGGTTTCAGTTTGCAGAGGACTTCAACTCGCAAGTGTATCTCAACTCGCAAGTGATCTCAACTCGCAGAGGAAACTCAACTCGCAAGTGATCTCAACTAGCAGAGGAAACTCAACTCGCAAGTGTATCTCAACTCGCAGAGGACTTCAACTCGCAAGTGTATCTCAACTCGCAGAGGACTTCAACTCGCAAGTGTATCTCAACTCGCAGAGGAAACTCAACTCGCAAGTAACAGCTGAAACCCTAATCTCAACTCGCAAAACGGCGCTGTGAAATCTGGGAACTGAAACTTTTTGGTATTTTTACGATTAAATCAGTAGATTTCGATCGTAAACAACCCTAAAGATGTTATATAACCTAAAACCTTGATACCACAACGTTTCTAAGCCCGAAAGCTCTGATACCAACTGTAAGGTCACTAGATCTTGGTTCGATAACGGATTATCTTTAAGTATTGAGGTGCGGAATCCCTCAATACGTTAGGTTTAAGCTTATATAACTTTACTATCAATTAAAGGGCTTCGTTTTGATTATTAACTAAGTTAATCACTCAAAACCGAGCCTTTAATACTATAATAAATATATCTGCACGAAAAACGAGGTGGTGAATATTTTAATGCTGTGTGTAATAAATGGCACGGATACCAATAAAAAAGCACAACCATTTTTATTTATATCAGACTCAACTCGCAGGCCATGGGCCTTGCGAGTTGACTTCATCTCGCACAGCCATCTCAGTTCGCAAGCCAGAGCTGCGAACCCAGATCTCAACTCGCAGGTGAGACTTGCAAATCCAGATATGTTGCGAGTTGAGATCTCAGCTCGCAAGTCTTATGACTTGCGAGTTGACTTCTCAATTTGCGACTTTGACTTTAACTTGAATTCGTTACTTATCTAAATATAATAAACAAATAATAATAAAAAATTAATATCATATATTTACGAGTCTAAACCAAATTTATACAAATTTGACAATAAATACACTAGTCCTATTACAGGCTAGATCTGTTGTCACAAAACATGTCCCAACAGATTTTTATTCTAGAATTTATCCCTATGTCTTAGCTTTCAAACCCAACTAACCTCACTCAAAAACATTGAGTCTTCGACCTCCAAACATGTCACACAAATCTTGTGCGCAAACAGAAAGTTTTCTGTGGACACTAGATTGTGATGCATGTTCAAGGGTTCTAAAGTGTTCCATAAATAAAAAATATATATTTTTAATTCTCTAACATGTTTAAATCATTAGGATAAAAATATAGTATTTTTTTGTGATGATCTTGTATATTTAGAAAATGCATAAACACAACACTATGAAAATGCTTTGAAATATGAAAGATATTTGTTCGTAACATTACCAAAATTCAAAAATGGATGAAAAATCGTGTTAAAACTATGACAACTATTTTTCTCAGTAACATGCATGTGAGAAGAGTCTTGAGAATTAAATACGGAATTTTGGAAAAATATATGTATTTTTCTTAAAATAATGTAAACTATGGCCATAGTAAGTGATTAAATCATGAGAATTAGATTTAAGTCCCAAATAATTATGGGGATTTGTCTGTGTAATTTTCCTCATAAAATGACACTACACTCCAAATTTCAAGTTCTTTTGGTTTACGTTTAGTTAATCATAATTTATTGGGAACCAATGTTCCAGTGCTCAAAATGACTTGAAAATTTTACACAAGCTTAATAACTAGTACAAACTTACCTAGTAAAAATTTCAAAAATTTTCATGGATTTACTATAGTTCACAAATTTCCATCACATATTAGACATAAATTGATTATAAATAATCTATAAGTCTAAAACTTCCAAAATTTTCACAGAAAACTTATGAACTATATTTTATGATGTATGAAAAGTTTGGTGATTTTTGGATGTTGTATTCTTATATTTCCCTTATTTTGTTCACAACTTGAATATTAAACGTTAGCAAACTTCAAAGGAAATTCAACTAGTATGGCACTTTGTAATTTAATTAACTAGCTAAGCATTCTAACAAACCGAATTAGACGAGAAACTAATTAGAACCCTCATGTTCATAGGACTTGGATAGGAGTCATACCCGAAAGGCACGCGCATTACATCCAACCGTTACGCTCACTCCCGATTGAGAGTATTCACAGCCCCTCTTTTTAATGTTTTTACTTAAATATTTTTGGGGTGAAAATCATGTGTACTTGATTGAAAATGTTGTCTTGAATGTTTATTGTTTATACGCACATGATTATATGTTGTTTTAGCTATCGTATCTTAAGTCCCCAGTTTGTATCTTTTACAAGACCATTAACTCATTATGAGCCAATGGTGTTTATGGATAACACTATTTGGGAGCGAGACCACCTCCCCACTCACGCGGCCACGTTAGTGCATACAACCATCGTACATGCCGACGATAGGGCATTGCTTTGGGGCGTTAGAATCGGTCGTGGGTTGGTTGTGGACTCAAGCATAATAACATGAAAAACATGATGATTTGTGAACATCATATTTTAATCATACTATTTTGAAGTATTGTTAATCTTAAATGAGAATCGCTCTTAAATGAGCCTCGTTCTTAAATGAACCACTTTTGCGTATAAAGCATCGATTCTTAAATGAATCCAATTTTGTGTGAGTATCAATCTTAAATGAGCCTCGTTTCTTAAATGAACCACTTTTTGCAAACTACTCGCGTAGCGACGTGGATCTTTCTAAACTTGATTTCAAGAACTTTTGAAAAGGTTTTTCATACACGAAACCTATGAACTCACCAACTATGTTTCATAGTTGACCCGTTTATTTTACATGCTTTTAAGGATTTGGCCATGAATTGGCTATTGAAGCTAAATCTGACTTTTAGCATTTGCTGATGTTGTGTTATGAACTTTTGTTATTTTGGATGTAATCGCATGTTTAAGTTATGTACTTTTGTGCTGTAAACGTATATAAGACTCGATGTAATGCTTTAGTAGTAGTATGTTGAACGATAAACTTTTGTATCTTTCGTTTATGAATTCATTGTGTTGGTGCATCTTGTGTAACAACAACATCTAGTTTGTAATTGGTCATTTTGTTATTCATTGTAATCTTTAACTTTTGCCTTATATGCATGTTCGTACGAACTTAGAGGGTAGGTATGAACTTAGGAGATCATACGAACTTAGGCAAGTTCGTATGGGCTTCGAAGTGGACAAGTTCGTAGTGCCCAACCCATACGAACTTGACTATTATATATACATATATCCGTAGGTTGAAAGGAATATGAGGAAGTTGTGAATTCGTAAACTCAGACTATTATATACATATATATATTTTGCGTATCTTTTGCATTAATTTAGGTATTAGCACACTTGTTAAGGAATGCAATAAGGATCTGTTAGGTCTTAATGATTCCAGAATATAATTCACAAGATAATAAATTTAAAGCTTTAAGCAATTTGATTAATTTTGGCAGAAACAAAATTAAACTAAAACAGAATTTTGAATTAAATGTAAAGTATTTTATTCAAAAAAAATTCAAGTGTGTACAGTGTATGAATTAATACAAACGCATTTAGCTAATTTGTCTAATTCAGACTTCAGAGAATAGTTATAGAAAATCACTAAGAGTTTTCTCTCTATTGCTCTAAGTAATACAATGCAATTCACTAAGAATAAAAAACAATTGTTGATTGTTTTTCACATGTCATGATATAATACTCAGATTGAACTAAGTATTTATAGACAACTTGAATAAACTTGAGCGTGCATAGAAATACAGATTTCTATGTTGTCTTGATCGAAGCTTCTGAAGTGTCCAATCACTAAGTACAAGGTTTTAAAAGTAAACTACAAAAGTACTTTTAAGCCCATGCTTTGTTGTCCTTTAATTTCTGAATGTCGTTTAATCAGTTGAGAACTTTATAAAAAGATGTTTCCTTTTGTCAATGCTTTTAAGTAGTTCATTGGATAATAACCAATTTTCCTGAAAGGCATTCTTCAGTCTGTATGATTAGTCTGTGATCTTTATTCTTCAATTTGTGAGATCTCAGTCTATTAGATCATGTTCTGTTCAGTCTGAGTCTGAGATAATCTCAGTCTGTATATTACAGACTCTGATTGTACGGACTCAACATTTAGACGATCTGTTCAGTCTGAGTCTGTGATAATCTCAGTCTGTGTATTACAGACTCTGATTATACAGACTCAACATTTAGACTAATATATGTTACACTAAGTAAATTACAGACTTATAGTTTTGATACATCAGATTAATGGTTTTGATCATTGTTTTTCCCAACAATCTCCCCCTATCTGATGATGTCAAAAACTATAACAATAATAATAAGGAAATAAATAATAAACAACTAATGAATATGACTTTTATACATAATGAAGTCAATATTACACATAGTGTTTTTACATAACAAAATAAAATGAAGACTGCACTTCATCAATCTCTTTTTCTCCTCATTCTTTCAATCAGTTCAACTTGAGCAAGGTTGTCTTTCTCATTCTTTCTGTGCTCTTTCCTGATTCTGTCACACTTACTCTAAAATACTGGATCCTGCTCTATCTCACCAAGATGATAGAATAAGCATCTAACCACCTTCTTTCTGAATGGTAGACTTTGTTCATTTTTGCAGAGGTCCAGAAGCCCAAATAAGTGATAATATTCTGTGTTGTGCAGGGAGCTGACAGACTGAAAACACTCAAGTCCATTTATGTCCTTGTACATGAATCCATCATGATATTTGGACTGAATGTAGACATTTTCAGCAAATTCCAGACCCTCAGGCATTGGTCTGTACCTTTTCTCAGGATTCTCAATTGCTAGACCAACAGGCTTGCTATCTTTCTTGATGTTGTAAAGAATACAGAAGGTACTGTAATCCTTATCTTTAAGTAATCCAAGATCATGTGCAGCTTCTACATGGAGAATGATCTCAGACATTACTTCTTCCCTGAGTTTCTTGTCTTCCATACCTTTGATGAATTTGGCAATGTATTTCCATTCTACAAAGCCTAGAGTATGGAGTTGATCAAGATAGACATGTAACCTTTTATGACTTGACAGAGTGAAGTCTATCATGATCCTGTTGTCCATCCTATACACTTTTCCACTTATGATCAGTTCATCTGGAAACCTTTTGTGTATATAACAATCCTTCAATATGCAGGAGATCACAAATTGTCTGTTGTACTTAGCTTGTAAGTCCAGATCTTCTTTGAGAAGCTTTTCATTATGTCTGGCCTTTTCTACATATTCTTCAACAGAGATTCCAAGCACACCAGCTTCCTCAATGATGGATTGTTGGATAACATCAGTTGTTGTAGGTTGGTTTATTTGAACAGCACTCTCTTCTGGAGTCTTTTTGTCCATGTCTTTCTTTTTACCAAACCTTTCTGCATAACCATACAGATCATACATCCTTTTCCTCAACCTCTCCTTCTTTAACTTAGCCAGCTGCTTATCTTGAATTAGCTCTTCTTCTTCTTCTTCTTTTATCACTATCTTCTCCTTCTCCTTTTCTACACTCTCTTCTACAACCTTCTCCTTCTCTTTTCCTTGATCAGATTCTTGAGTCTGAGTTTGAGTAGATGCAGACTCACCAGACTTGCCTTTCTGGCTCTGCAGTCTTTGGAATATAACTCCAATTGGAGCATTTTCATCATCATTATCATCATCAGGATTAAATTCCTGACTTGATCCACTACTGCAGTATATCTCAAGTGAAACATCAGAACCTTCATCCTTGTCTTCATCTTCTTCCAAGTCTAAAAATTGTTGAACAGTCATCTTGGAATCAATCTTAGAAGTCTTTTTGAATGGATCTTTGAGTTATTTCTTTTTAGCCATTCTTTTCATTTTCTTGGCTCTTTTGATCCTTAAAGGTTCTTCCTCCTCTTCTTCTTCAGCACTCTTCCTCTTTATGATTTTGTCAATGACATATTTATAAGCATCATCAACCTTCTGTTCTGTCACAGTCTTAATTCTTAGGGGTTTGACATGTAGTGCTTCAGTTGATTCCTCCCCCTGAGTCTGTGTACTTATAAGAGCTTGACATTGTGACTCCCCCTGAGTCTGTGTACTTATAAGAGCTTGACATTGTGACTCCCCCTGAGTCTGTGCACCAGTCTCAGTGTGTGATTTCACCTTAGCACCTTCAGGTCCATTATCACCATCACCATTTCCATCACCATCTTCATTTCCTTGTGTATCATCATCATTTATATTTTTATTATTATTATCATTATTGTTCAGTTCATTATCTTTTGATGTGATCTCATTTTCTTCTTCAACTTCTTCAACAACCTCTTTATCTGATACAGATTTCTCCCCCTTTTTGACATCATCCAGAAAGTTGGAAAGAGAAACATGCATTTGATCCAGCCTCTGAGTCACAGTTGACTCTAAGCTATCAAACTTAGCACTAAGAGTTGACACTAGATCCTTCATCTTCTCTAGGGCATTCAGTTTATTGTTTTGGTCAATCTGTACTCTTTCAGACAGCAAAGTGATGGCATTTAGCACATCATCTATGGTCTTAGAGTGCACAGACTGAGTTTGTGAAGGTTGATTATTAGGGATATATGTAGTTTGTCCCTCACACATCTCAGGTTGTGACTGAGAAGGATCATTGGGATCTGGTGAAGATGTTGCACCTGTTGTTTCACTCTGCATTATGTGCATGAATGAGAGATCATGAACAATAGGTGGTGTGGTGGTTGTTCCCTTAAACCATATCCGGTGATGAGAAAGGGTATCATAGGGAACACTGGATGTAGCACTAGATTGCTTCAACCGTACCAGGTGTAATGGAAGGGTATCACTAGCAATTAGTGTTGAAGATGGTATATTCTCACTTACCTCCTGGTTATAAGGTGGAAGATCATGGAATATAGAAGATGTGGAGGTCTGTGTCTCAGTCTGTGTCATGACTGAGACATTGGCAACCTGTGTAAGGGGGTGTAAGGAATGACTCACAGGAATGTGAACTAGTACAGGACTAGTGGTTAATATTGGTGAGGTCATTGGTAGTGGAGCTAGAATGGGGACAGTTGTGCTTAGGATTGAAGCAACATCTTCAATGTTAGCTGCAAGGTTCTGTGCAGTAACAGCAATGAGGGTATCCAAGCTAGCTATACTAGGTTCAGGTTGGGTTGGTATGGTAGTCATTGGGACCACAGACTCTAGCAGAGTAGTGGTGGAATGAACTACAGCACTAGAAGGTGTCTCAGGGACATCTAGTTCCATGGATGAGAAATCCAAGTGTGCTTCAAGATTTTTAGGGTCTTGATCTGATGATTTCTCCAAATTGAGTTGTGACTCAATTGGGTTGGCAGATTTGGGACTCTCTTGAGTGGGTGAGGATTGGTCAGAGTGAGAGGGGATGTACTCACTCGTGTCCTCAGAGGATGGAAGTTTCATACCTGAAGTGGAAGGAGGTGAGTCTGGAGAATCTGAGTCTGAGTCTGAGTCTGAGGATTCAGACTGTGTGTGCTCGTCAACAGCCACAGCCTCTGCATCTTCTTCTTCTTCCTCATTTGGATCACTATCCACTTCATGGGCACTAGGCTCATAAGGATGGTCTATCCATTGCTGCATAGTAGGAGTGATAGGAAAATTATCTGTTCCAAGCTCATGACTGAAGACTTTTAAGGAGAGCATTGGAACAGGGATATCTGGGTGAGTGTTTGAAAATATTGAATAAGTGAGTTCACCCAGCCTATCCTCAAAACACAGGGAGAGGAGTCTAATGAAAGGAACATTAAAGATCCGTTTTTGTTCAGTGACTAGCTGAAGTAGTTCTTGAAAATACAACTCTGCATAGTTGATGTTTAAGCCAGTCACAAAAGAACTTAAAATTTGAGTCTCAAACTCATTTAACTCCCCTGTACTCCCAGATTTTCCACCCAGACTTTTGATAATGCCAGAAATGATAAATTGCCATTTGAGGGAAAATGCATTGTAAAAAATAGTACCTTTTGGTTTATTAAAACCAATAACAGAAAGAGAAGCCCTAGCAGCTTGTTTTGATGGAATAGGGAAAAAAGTTTCCCTGGAAGGAAGATTTAAAACTTTTCTTATTAATTTTTGATCAATGGATAATGTCCTTCTTCCATTATCCACAGTACCAATAATAGCAGTATTGGTATCGTTGGCAAAGCAGGTATACCACCATTCACATAAAAATGTAGGATACATGTGAGGTAAAGTGTTAAAGTATGCACCATTCAGAGGATGGGCATTCATGAACGCTATTAATTCCTCATATCCTTTGTTTAATTTGGAAGAGGGAATGGAGGACGTGGCTAGTTGATTATTAACACAAACTTTAACAGGTTTATTAGATTTAAACGAGTTAGAGGTTGAGATGTTTGACGGAACATCATATGTCCATAATGTAGCCATTTTGATTCAGAAGTATTTTAAGAACGAAGATAAAATCAAGAAATAATGTTCTTACAAATTTTAGGGCTTGAATCGTTTTGCTCTGAGGATTTTGATCGCGTGAGTTTGAAAAGAGTGATATTAGAGCCAATATAGAAGGTGATGTTTGAATCCGTTAGTTAAAGTGACCCCACAGTCACTGTAAAGTGAGTTTCTGTTAAACATAACGGATATTACCCAGTACTTTTCCCAATGCAACAAAACCCAATGATAAAGAAAGTAATTAAGCAGAATTAAATAAAATAAATAAAATAAAATAAAAATAAAATAAAAAAATAACAAAAAACAAAAAAATAAAAGAAAATAAAATTAAGTTAGAAAAAAAAATATTTTTGTTTGATTT
The DNA here is from genome assembly GCA_963921325.1 of Logfia minima. Taxonomy (NCBI): domain Eukaryota; kingdom Viridiplantae; phylum Streptophyta; class Magnoliopsida; order Asterales; family Asteraceae; genus Logfia; species Logfia minima. Next base: position 22,763,397 of record OY992768.1, read on the forward strand.
TTAAGAAAATATAAACAAAAGGATCTTAGTCTGAAGAATCTGTTAGTCTGAGTCTGTATGAAATGCAGACTCAGACTGAACATATTTCTCAGACTGAGAATTGAATCTTTCAGATTCAAAAGGAGAAGACTAGGAATTTAACATTCCTAGTTGACCAAGCAAATAGAAGAACCTATCCTCATTAAGAGGTTTAGTAAAGATATCTGCTAGTTGGTCATTTGTGGACACATAATTGAGAACAATCTTATCTTTTTCAGCACAATCTCTAATGAAGTGATGTCTGATCTCAATATGTTTGGTTCTGGAGTGAAATACAGGATTTCCAGTGATGGCAATAGCACTTTGATTGTCACACATAATAGGAGTTCTTGTTAACACCATATCATAGTCTGCCAATTGATGTTGCATCCAAAGTAACTGTGCACAGCAACTGCCAGCAGCAACATATTCAGCCTCAGCAGTGGATGTAGCAACTGAGTTTTGCTTTTTGCTAGACCAACTTACTAGTTTGCCACCTAGAAGTTGACATCCACCTGAGGTACTTTTCCTGTCTAACTTACAACCTGCATAGTCAGCATCTGTGTAGCCAATTAGATCAAAACCTGAGCCTTTGGGATACCAAAGACCTAGGTTGGGAGTACCTTTGAGGTACCTAAAAATCCTTTTGACAGCTTTCAGATGGGACTCTTTAGGATCTGCTTGATATCTAGCACAAAGGCATGTTGAAAACATAATATCTGGTCTGCTTGCAGTTAAATATAATAGAGAGCCTATCATACCTCTATATGTTGATTGACATACAGATTCACCAGATAAATCTTTATCCAGTTTGTCTGCAGTGCTCATTGGTGTTTTCATAATTGAACAGTTTACAAATGAATATTTGATAAGTAACTCCTGAATGTATTTACTTTGATTTATGAATGTCCCATTGGTTTTCTGGTTAACTTGTAATCCAAGAAAGAAGGTTAATTCTCCCATGAGACTCATTTGATACTGTTTTGACATTATGTTTGAAAACCATTTACACATAGTTTCTGCAGTAGATCCAAATATGATATCATCCACATAGATCTGGACTAACATGATATCATTTTTTGTTTTTCTGATGAATAAAGTTTTGTCAATTGACCCTCTGGTAAAGTCATTTTTCAGCAGAAAAGTTGATAATGTATCATACCAAGCTCTAGGAGCTTGTTTTAGTCCATATAGTGCCTTTTGTAACTTATAGACATGATTAGGAAAAGTAGAATTTACAAAACCTGGAGGTTGCTTGACATAGACTTCTTCATTTAGAGTGCCATTTAGAAATGCACTCTTCACATCCATCTGATATACCTTGAAGTCTTTGAAAGCAGCAAATGCTAGGTAGAGTCTGATTCCTTCAATTCTTGCTACAGGAGCAAATGTTTCATCATAATCAATTCCTTCCTCTTGCTTGTAGCCTTGAGCAACCAGTCTTGCTTTGTTCCTGATTACAACTCCATCTTTGTCCATCTTGTTTCTAAAAACCCATTTGGTGCCTATAATTGTTTTGCCTTTGGGAGCAGGAACCAAAATCCATACATTGTTTCTTTCAAACTCTGTTAATTCTTCTTGCATAGCATCTACCCAATCATTATCTTTAAGAGCTTCCTCAGCCTTTTTGGGTTCAATGATAGATAGAAAATTTGAGTATTGACAGAAGTTTGCAGTTGATGGTTCAGAAACTTGAGTTCTAGTTAGAACACCAGAATTGTAATCTCCAATGATTTGATCAACAGGATGATATTTATGTTGTTTAATGCCTAAAGATGAATCATTGTCTGATATCTCAGGAGAGCTGAGATTAAGAGGATCATCCAGTTGGACAGCTTGATCATTTGAATCTGTGGGCTCAGACTGAGCATCTAAGTCTGTAGTCTGAGATTCTGAGAAAGTAGAAACAGACTGATCAATGGCTTCATCAGAGGAAGATTCTTGTGATGAATTCATAGTGGTGGAAAAACGTAACATATCTTCATTTTCACTATCATGTTCTTCTATTGATATTTCAACATCAGAATTCCTTATAGGAGATTCATTAGTGAATAGTTCTTCAAGAAGATGAACATCAGACTGAGATTCTGTTTCATTTGCTGATGCAGAGTCATCAAAGGATACATTGATAGATTCTTCAATCTTCTTTCTCCTATTGTTGTAAATTCTGTAGGCTTTGGATATAGAAGAATATCCCACAAGGATGCCTTCATCAGACTATATTCCATTTTTGCTAGTTGATCTCTTTGATTTAGAACAAAGCATTTACTTCCAAAGATATGGAAGTAATGGATGGTTGGAACCTTGCCATGATAAACTTCATAGGAGGTTTTGTCATGCTTTTTGACAATTATTGATCTATTCTGAGTGTAGCAAGCAGTGTTGACAGCTTCTGCCCAGAAATAGATTTGAATTTTTGCAAAACACAACATGGTTCTTGCTGCTTCAATTAGAGTTCTGTTTCTTCTTTCAGCAACTCCATTTTGTTGAGGAGTTCTAACAGCAGCAAAGTTTTGCACAATTCCTTTGTTCAAACAGAATTCTATAAGTGTAGAATTTTTGAATTCTGTTCCATGATCACTTCTGAGTTGCTTAACATTTGTATCTTTTTGCAACTCTTCTCTCTTGATTAGATTTATGATTTCTTCAGGAGCATCTCCTTTAGATTTCAGAAAAATAACCCAAGTATATCTTGTATATTCATCTACTATAACAAGAGTATACTTCTTTCCACCTAAACTACTAGTGCTCATAGGACCAAATAGATCCATATGAAGCATGTGTAGAGGTTGATCAATAGAGTTCAACAGTTTGGATGGAAACTGGTTTTTGGTCTGTTTTCCAAGTATGCAGGCAGAGCATACTTTATCTTTTGAGTAAGTCACTTCAGGAAGACCTCTGACCAGTTTCTTCTTTGATAGCAGATTGATATTTTTGAAATTTAAGTGAGATAACTTTCTGTGCCATAACCAGCTTAATTCTGGTACAGATTGAGAGTATAAGCAAGTTTCAACATCTTGATCTGCAGAAGAAATATCCATAAGATATACATCTCTTTCTCTCTTGGCCAGCAGTGTGGGTTTGCCTTTGGGATTATAAATGACAGCAGCTTTCTTCCTTATTCTGATCTCACTGCCATCATCACAGATTTGACTAGCACTTAACAGATTGTGCTTTAATCCCACCACATATGCAACATTGGTGATCTTGATTTTTCCAGCAGTCACCATCCCATAACCCTTAGTCTTAGCAACAGAATTGTCACCATACTTAACTGAGGGTCCTTCTTCTTCTACAAACTCTGACAGACTCTCCAGACAACCTGTCATATGTCTTGAGCATCCACTATCCAGATACCATTTCTTGCTTCCCTGCTCAAGACAAAACAAAACTAGTTAGATACTTTTGGGAACCCATTTAAGAATGGGTTCTTTAAGAAGATTCTTGATCAGTCACTTTTTAACCCATTTTGACATAGGTATAGGTGACAGATTAGAGATCTGCTTGATTTTGTTGTTTGTGAATGACATATGTTGTGTCACAGCAACTGAGTTAGGTTTCATTTTGTGTGACAGAGAGCAAATTGATCCTTCATGTCCATAGATACCACACTTGTAACATTTTCTGTTCAATTTTGTGGTTCTTTTTGGACCTGAGTGTTTTTTGCTATTCTGTCCATTAACAAACCTTTGCTTAGACTTAACATATGTTCTAAAATCTGTGGTTAACTTAATCAATGTTTGATTTAGTCTTTTGATTGTCTCAGTCTGTTTACTCACAATATTCCTGTTAGTAACAGACTGAGATTTACCCTTAACAGATTTAGAGTTATTTTTCCCAGACTGAAAATTTGATTTTACAGACTGAGAGTTAGACTTCACTTTCTAAGGTCTATTTAACTCTTTGGAGACTTGATTTGTACCTTTAGATATGACATTAGGTACTTTCTTGCTTATTACAGGCTGAGAATTTAAAGATGCAGATCTATCAAGTGTTACCCTTTTTCTTTGAGTTTGTTCAGTTGGTGATTCAGTTTGTTTTTGAATATGAATCCTTTTATCCAGTTTAGGTTTTAAATTAGTTTTGGAGGAGATAAACTTATAATTTTTTGATCCAGTGGTTGTACAGACTGAAATATGTGAGTCTGTGTCCACTGAGTCTGTCTTAGTTTTTCTGATCAACTCAGATTTTAAAACCTTTTTAGATTTTACAAAAGCATTTGTCAATATGGTTTTGTCACCAACTGTATAACTAAAAGTGTTTGGTAAGATGCAAGGTACAAACATTTTAGGTTTTGATTCAATCTCAGTTTCTAAGTGAGATTTAAGATCAAAGTTTTCACCTATGACAGCTTGTACTTGATGAGGAATTTGTTTAGATAGACAGTCTGCATTTTTAATAGATGAAATACACCATGACTTGCATATTCTTTCAAAATGTTCTGCTTTCTTCTGGATGTCTGTCTTTTATAGAAGCTAACATTTTATAAGATTCTTTATATGCATCAAGTTCAAGCTTGTATTGTATATTTTGATCTATTTCATCTTTCTTAGTCTGTAGATCAGTTTTGACTTGATTTAACTGAGTTTTTAGTTCATTTATATCATCAAGTCTCTTTAAAAAATCAACATATATATTTTCAAACATGTGTTGTTTTTCAGAATTAGAGTAGAGTTGAAAATGGTTTACATTGTATGTTGAACCTCTATCCCAGTTTGGATGAACACAAGCTTTTTCTGCAGCTTTGACATCCTTGTCAAATTGGCTTTCTATTACAGCCATCAGACACATATCTTCATCAGAAGATGATGTTTCCTCATCAATCCATTCCTCAACCACCAATGCAGTTTCTTTAAGCTTTGGTTGAGGTTTTTCATCCTTTCTTTTGGCATTTAAGTATTTCTTTTTATACTTCATAGCTTTGTCTGCCCATCTATTAGTTAGTGATGTTTCACCAGACTTAGATTTGCAGTCAGTGGCTATATGGCCAATGTTACCACATTTATAGCAAGTAGCTTTCTTGGGGTCAAAGTTAGTTTTTCTTTTTGATCCCTTGAATTTAGCTCTTTGCAATCTCTGAGTAAGAAGAGCTATCTCAGCCTTGATGGATTCAGACTCATCATCAGAATCTGAATCTGAACAGGAGAGATGATCATCTGCTTGTAAAATTGTTTCTTTAGTTTTTCTTGTTGTTGCAACAAGAGCAGCAGATGGATCTTTAGCTATTCTTTTAGCATTTGTATCTTTTCTGGCCTTGGTTTCTTCATAATTAATCAGAAGTCCAAACAAGCCAGCAAGACTATAAGTTTCTAACTTTTCACTTACAACTAGAGAAGTGATAATTTCAGAAAAGGAGTTTGGTAGAACATCTACAAATTTGGCACAAAGTTCAAATTCTCCTTTGATGATTTCATACCTTTCTAAATCATTGATTAGGATTTGAAATCTGGTATGAATGTCAGTTAGAGACTCATTTTGAACAGCAGTGAAATTCTCATAATTTCTTATAAGATTTTTCTTTTTCTGTGTTTTAACTAATGTAACACCTTCAAATTGATTTATGAGCATGTCCCATATAGCTTTTGCTGTTTTGCATCCAGAAATTTTTGAGAAAATATGTTCTGTCACAACATTTCGAATTATACTTTTGGCTTTAAAATCTAGATTAAATAGTTGTTTATCTAGATCAGTCCAAGTACTTTTGGGTGCCATGACAAAATGTTCAGCAGTAGTAACATTTCCTTCACTATCTAAAGTGGCAGCTACAATTTTTCCAGAAATTATGGGTCCCTCCTGAATAACTCTGAGCATTTCATCATGGATGCTACCCAGATGCCATTCAGCTTTCAATTTCCAGTGGGTAAAATTTACTCTGGTGAAAATTGGAATTCCCTTTCCGGCCATAATTGTAGTATTCATTTTAAAATGGATGAAGTAGAAATGGATAATGAGTGATTTAAGTATTCTGGGAATCAACTGATCGTAAAAGATAATTAAATCTTAATTTCGCTCTGATACCAGTTGTTAGGTCTTAATGATTCCAGAATATAATTCACAAGATAATAAATTTAAAGCTTTAAGCAATTTGATTAATTTTGGCAGAAACAAAATTAAACTAAAACAGAATTTTGAATTAAATGTAAAGTATTTTATTCAAAAAAAAATTCAAGTGTGTACAGTGTATGAATTAATACAAACGCATTTAGCTAATTTGTCTAATTCAGACTTCAGAGAATAGTTATAGAAAATCACTAAGAGTTTTCTCTCTATTGCTCTAAGTAATACAATGCAATTCACTAAGAATAAAAAACAATTGTTGATTGTTTTTCACATGTCATGATATAATACTCAGATTGAACTAAGTATTTATAGACAACTTGAATAAACTTGAGCGTGCATAGAAATACAGATTTCTATGTTGTCTTGATCGAAGCTTCTGAAGTGTCCAATCACTAAGTACAAGGTTTTAAAAGTAAACTACAAAAGTACTTTTAAGCCCATGCTTTGTTGTCCTTTAATTTCTGAATGTCGTTTAATCAGTTGAGAACTTTACAAAAAGATGTTTCCTTTTGTCAATGCTTTTAAGTAGTTCATTGGATAATAACCAATTTTCCTGAAAGGCATTCTTCAGTCTGTATGATTAGTCTGTGATCTTTATTCTTCAATTTGTGAGATCTCAGTCTGTTAGATCATGTTCTGTTCAGTCTGAGTCTGAGATAATCTCAGTCTGTATATTACAGACTCTGATTGTACGGACTCAACATTTAGACGATCTGTTCAGTCTGAGTCTGTGATAATCTCAGTCTGTGTATTACAGACTCTGATTCTACAGACTCAACATTTAGACTAATATATGTTACACTAAGTAAATTACAGACTTATAGTTTTGATACATCAGATTAATGGTTTTGATCATTGTTTTTCCCAACAAGATCTTACATCCTTACCAAGTTAATTGTAACTGTTTAGGACTTACATGCAACAACGGTCTTACTAGTCCCGATTACAAATTGTGCCCTTAAATCAATTATCCTATATGGTCTCATTGGACTCTTTTGCTTAATTTTACTCTTTTAAACACTTAGCACTTTTGATTTTATCAATTTTTAATCTAAGGATAAAGGCTTATGTATATCAAGAATATAACTCCTTTTTTGTTTTTATTTATCTTATAAAACTAGAAACTTAGATTTAAAATTGTTAGGTTAAGCCTATTAACACATCAAACATAGTACCTAAATTTCTATTTTCTACGTACTCCTCTGATGTACTATCATTTCGCAAATTTTTATACAAAATCTCCCCATTTTTCATTAATTTTTTTTAAAAAATAGAGAAAATTGCTTAATCACTCATCATGATCGAGATCGCACATCCCGAGTATCGAAATAAGTTCATCAAATCGAACTTTAGAAAATGCTTAGTGAAAAGGTCGGCGTTCTGTTTTAAGGTGTTCACATGAACTAGGTCTATCACCCACTTCTCGAAACACTCCCGTATAAAATGATATTTTATCTCTATGTGTTTAGTTTTAGAGTGTTGTACGGGGTTTTGAGTGATAGAAATAGTGGATGTGTTGTCAATATGGACAGGAGTTGAAGTCAAAATCAAACCGTAGTCGCGTAGTTGAAGCTGAATCTAAAGGATTTGTGAGCAACAACTAGATGTATCAATGTATTCCGCCTCCGCTGAGGACGTTGAAACAGTCGTCCGTTTCTTACATTGCCAGTTGACTAACCGGTTTCCTGTCCAAATTACAACCCCCATTGTCCGAGTCAGAATAAGCAATTAATGTAAAGTCATTATCTTTAAGGTACCAACGACCAAGCTTTGGTTTACCCTTCAAATAACACAAGTTACGTTTTACTGCTCTCAGATGTGAAACCTTTGGAGCTGCTTGATAGCGAGAACAAATCGCGACGGCGAACATGATGTCTGGATGAGAATCAGTAAGATACATTAAGGACTAATCATGGAAAGATATTCTTTCTGATCAACATCCTCATCTTCTGGTGAAGGTCTAAGCTTGTGATGAATCTCAATCGGTATACCAGCAATCCTATAATCAAGCATCTTAAACCAGCTCAGGATGTCATTGATGTATTTAGTCTGGTGGATAAAGAGTCCCTTGTCTGTCTATTGAACTTGCAAGCCCAAGAAGAAAGACTATTCACCCGTCGAGCTCATTTCAAACTTGGATTTCATTATCTTCTCAAAGTCCTTACATACATCTTCATTTGTGGATCCAAAAATGATGTCATCGACATAGATTTGAACTAGCAGCAGATCATCCTGTGATTGTTTTACGAAGAGAGTGTTGTCGATTTGGCCACGAGTGATAACATTTTTCAACAAATGTTGCAATAAAGTCTCGTACCACGCACTTGGTGCTTGATAAAGTAAATATAACGCTTTGTTAAGCTTATATACATGCACCGGATGGTGTGGATCTTCGAAGTCTGGTGGTTGTCGAACATTCACTTTTTCGTAGATTTGCCATACAGAAAAGCACTTTTCACAACCAATTGAAAGACCTTGAAATTTTTGAAAGCCGCATAACTGAGAAACAGCCTGATAGATTCAAGTAGAGCAAATGGTGTCAATACCTCATCGTAGTCTAAACCTTCGATTTTAGTGAACCTTTGAACAACCAAACGCATTTTATTCCTCACAACTACCCCACGATCACGTTTCTTGTTACGAAATACCCATCTCGTCCCAATTGGATGTTTAGTTTTAGGTAGTGGAACAAGCTTCCAAACGTCAAGCTTTACAAACTGTTGTAGCTCTTCTTGCATAGCAGCAACCCATGAAGAGTCATGCAATGCTTCTTGTACTTTCTTTGGCTCTATTTGAGATAGGAAACAGGATTACATCCGAGCCATTTGAGCTAATAAAAAATAAAAATGTCGCTTCTTTAAAGTTGATTCCGAGTACATATACTGGCTGACGGATCACTCAAAATTTGATCAGTGGGGTGATTCGTATGAATTCTCAGAATTGGGATAGAATCGGGAGTAAGTGTTGAATCCAAATTTGTTTAACACATCATTTTCATCATCCGGGAGTACTGGAAAAATGACTTAAAAAGAGAATCATAATCAAAAATCTAGTCCGGTCAAGTTCCTTGTTGCGGATTAGTGTACCGAAAACACTTCCCCTCAAAATGTTCTTCAATTTTCCCTGTCATCTTATTAAACACCTGTTTGTTTCGCGAGTTGACAGAATAACCAAGAAAGAATCCATTACCCATTTTCTCCCCAAATTTAGACAGATGATCTTTGGTGTTTAAAATTGAACACGAACAGTCGAATAGCTCTAAGAAAAATAGATTTGGTTTTCAGTTATTTAATAGTTCATAACCTATCTTGTTCTTCTTTTTGACTGTTAAGACCTGATTTAAGACATAGCACGCAGTATTTACAGCCTCTGCCCAAAAAGTTATTGGAATTTTGAATCAGCAAGTAGTGTACGCGTTGTTTCGATTAAAGTTTTGTTCTTCGTTTCAGCCACTCCATTTTTTTGGGAGTCTTAGGAGCATTGAACTGATGATGGATGCCATGTTGTAAACAAAATAACTCAAAGTTATGGTTTTTGAATTCTGTTTCGTTATCACTTCATAACCTCTTGGATTTTCAGAGAACATATATTTTCCAATTTTAAGAAGAGAAACTTCAAAAATTTTGGAGTTTCATTCTTAGAACTCATAAAATATACCTACGAGAATCTAGAGTAGTCATCAGTGACCACAAGATAATATGATTTGCCTCCAACGATGCGCACATTTACAGGACCGAAAAGATCTATATGCAACAATTCCAACGGATTCTGAATTGTGTTCAACGTTTTTGACAAATGCGATTTGCAATGTTGCTTCCCTTTAGTGCACGAGTCACAATGATCATTAAGTCCAAATGTATGATGTGGTTGTCCTTAAAAAGGAGACATGTAAATGAACTTGAAGATGAGAGATTACTCATATCCAAGACATACGTATTCATCTTCCTTGGTGCTTTCATAACGACCCATTCTTCTGGAATCTTGAAACTGGGTTTCAGAATCGAGCATTCTTTAACATGAAAAGCAGTTATATACTTCTTGTCACAGACTTGTGAGACGCTCAACAAGTTGTGTTGAAGTTGTTCGCAGTAGTTGACTTTCTCAAAACTGATTCTTTCGTTAGAAACCGTGCCTTTGTGACAACTGTCAAAAATCTCATGTCATTAATGCACTTAAATTCCTAGTATCTCAAATTACGTTTACATCACTCTTAAATTGTAGTGAAAAGTCTAGGTTACGACTCCTTAAGTACTGAAATCTTAGGTTACCGAAATCGCGTAACGACCTAGAGAATTGCTTAGCGGACTTTAAGACTATGAGAATCATTAAGGTTACAAAGTGCCAAAGAAAAACAAATGAAATTTAATTTCATACGTCATCATAAAGTATTTATCATATCACAAAAATCGGAATTTAACCGGAAATTCCGTAAATCAGTAAACGCGACCGAAATCGTATTATTAACTCGCGAATGTCAATCGTAAATGAATCGAACACATTTTGATGAAAATTATAAACTTATAAAATAAAGTTTAAAACTCAAACTTTAAACACAAAAACATCACAATTAAACATTATAATATGTACAAACTTATACAAAAACAATATGTAACCTTTAAACCTTTTATTTCACATTATATTTGACAAAAACAATAAAGAAAATACCCCCTCCCCCCTCTTGACCACTCAGATCCCCCACTCACCTCACTTGTGTACATGTAAGAACCAACAACTCTAGCTTTCAATACTTGCATTTCTTTATGTTTCTTTCATGTAATACTTGGATTTTATGTCTTTATCATGGCTATAATTCACATATGAGTTTGATGTTTGTAGATAGTCCCTTACACATGTTTAAGTGTTAAAATAAAAGGGCAACCCATGATCAAACCGAAAATTGTCTTTTTGTTGTTAAAATGATTCTATACTTGTTCTTACTAGTTTAAATTGGTTAAAATTGTTGGAAATCATTTCTAACACATCATGGATGTATTTTAACACCATGAGTGTCTTAAGACAAAGATTTAAAGGATTGAATTGATCAAAAGCTTGGTTGCAAGTTATGTTCTTCTTGTAAGAACCGAAAACCCAATTTTAGGGCTTGCATGCACCAATTTTTGTAGCTAGATCATGATCCATGTAAAATATGTTTAATTTTATGTAAAAATATATGTTCATGCATAAAAGTCAAGGCTTAAATCATTGGATGAGGTCTAGAGATTATTTGGTAGTCTAAACACTCCAAAAAGTTAACTTTTGTCATGCATGCAATCTGTCCAGTTTTTTACCCCACTTTAATTGACCATAACTCAGTGAATAATGGTCCAAAAATATTGATTTTTCTTATGAGATTTGGCCCAATGTCTTAGCTTTCAAACTCCACTAGTCTCACGCAAATCCAGTTAGTATTCAACCTCCAAATGTGTCACACAAATCTGGTACGCAAACAGGAAACTTTCTATGAGCATCGTGTTGTGATGCATGTTCATGGGATCTAAAGTGTTCAATAAATCTAAAAAAATTGTTTTTAGACTCTTAATAAATGTAGCTCAGTAGGATAAAAAGATGGTATATTATCTTGGTGATTTTGTATTTTTAGAAAATGCATGAATTGAACACTTCGATTTAGCTTTGAAATGTGAAAGCTTGTGCTTGTAATATTACAAAAATTCAAAAATGCTTGATAAATCGTGCTAAAATATGAGGATTATTTTTCTCAGTAACTTACACATGAGAAGAGTCTTGAAAATAATAATTGGAATTTTTGGGGAAACATAAGTATTTTTCCTAAAATAATGCAAACAAAGCCTATAAACTGTGATTTATTCATGAAAAATAGATTAACTCCTTAATAATTATGAGAAATTTTATGTGTCATTTTCCTTAGAAAATGAAATGACACTACACTCCAAATTTCACCCCTGATAAGGTGTTTTGATATGTCTTTCATTTTACGCTTCGTTAAATAGTAAAATATTGGTAACCAATGTTCCAGTGCTCAAAATCATTTGAAAATTTTACACAAGCCTAATAATTTTTAGAAACTGACTTGGTAAAAATTCCAAAATTTTTCATAAATATTTGCTATTTTTCCCTGATTTCCTTCAATTTTTAGACATAAAATGATTATAAATAATTTATAAGTCTAAAAATCACCAAATTTTATGTGAAAATTTGGGAACTATATTTTATGTTGTATACTAAGTTTGGTAATTTTTGGAAGTTTTCTTCTTATATTTCCGTTATTTTGTTCACAACGCGAACATTTACCCACAACAAAATTCGAATTGAAATTCAAACTATAACGGCACTTTGTAATATAATTAGCTAGCTAAGAAATTCTAATAAACCGTATTAGACGAGAATCTAATTAGAAACCTTATGTTCATAGGACTTGGATATGAGTCTTACCCGAAAGGCACACGCATTATATCCATTCGTACGCTCACTCCCAATTGTGAGTATTCACAGCCCCTCTTTTTAATGCTTTTACTTAAATGTTTTGGGGTGAAAAGCATGTGGTTCTTTTTGCAAATGCTGTTTTTGTTACAAGTACTTACTTTGATATGCATTTACTTATACGCAACTATTATATGCTTGAGACTCTACCGTGTTAAGTCCCCGGTTTACTACACAACCTATAACTCAATTTGAGCTGATCGTTATTACTGATAGCGCTATTTGGGATTAACACTCCCCCCATTCCGCACTGAGCGTCGGGGCATATAACCACTACTTAATCATCTATGCAATATGCATGATCACTTTGGGGCGGACTGTCGAAGGTTTGGTTGTGCACTCAAATATAAACACCGACTAATGAGCAGTCACGTTTTAGCATACAAACAACTTTGACCATAAAATTCGGTCTTATGGAACAACTTTGACCACGAAATTCAGTCTTGCAATCATTACTATGTAGTGATGCAAAACTTTTAAATGACTTATCAAGAAGCGACGTGAATCTCTAAAACATGGTTTCAAAAACTTTTAAACGGCTTTGAAACTTGAAACCTGTGAACTCACCAACTATATTATATAGTTGACCCTCTCGTTTTACATGCTTTTCAAGAATCGGTCAGTAAATGTGATTGAAGCCACGTTTTTATTGTTTTTGATACTGATATGATGTGGTGTATTTTGTTCTATTTTATGGATGTATTTGTATAGTGTAATTCTATACTTATGTTGTAAACGTATATAAACACTATGTAAACCCTAGTAGTAGCATGTTGTGGACGGTGATCTTTTTGTACCTTGTGTATTGAAATCATTGTGCTGTTACACCTCGTGTTTCCGCTTTAGCGGGGTGTGACAAAAAATGGTATCAGAGCCGATGGTTATAGAAACACCAGTTCTTCTTAGAGAAGCCTAGAAACTATAACCATTAAGTTAGTATCCCTTAAGTATGACTTGGTGTTAGTATCCCTTAAGTATGAATTGTTCGAGTGTTGCATCATTCGGATTTAATTTAACATAGCCTGATCAACTATGTACAATTAAAGGAGAAGCAATGCAAGATCAGAATAGGTTACAGGAATAGCGTGCAACTTTGAACTCAAATAAGCTAGTAAAAATTTCCTTTAAGTGTGCTGAGTACCTTCATATGTTATGACTTGATATAACTCTAGGAGTTGAGTTCTCTTTTGGTAGTCTTATCACGTCGCATTTCTCATTCCACGCCGCCGAATCAGCCAATGGTTTCGGTTACGTCAATAGTTGAGCTAGGACTAACCCTCATAAACACCGAACCCGAGGAAGAGGAGCCCTCGATAAAGATCGAATCCAAACGGGAAATGAGTGACGACACATCACCTACGTCTGATTTTTTCCCAGTCACCTCTATATGGCTTACGCTCGAGAGTCATCGCACGTAAGACCGTCGCCATACCCATCCGAGTATCTTTAGGAACGCTACGTCCAATGCCACAAAACCCCCGAGAGTCATTTTTGGAATCCCGAAATCACGAGACCCTGATATGACCTTAAGGATATCATGTAGTATGAATGTCGTGACTACTGAGCTTCAGATTAAGCGAGTTAGAAGTGCCTATCAAAAATAGGTTGTAGCAGATGCGACGGAATTTGATAGAAAAGCAGACTCATCCGACGATTAGCGCTTTGGAGACCGATTCTAGACACGAAGTGAGTGGCGACACTCCAAGAGTATCATCTGACGCCAACGCTACCCCAACCAGTTCCCCGAGGACCACGCATTAGGCATACGGCTAGAAAGAGAGTTCCGATACTGAGGAGAGTGACGATGGCAGTATATCGCCAGGAGGCGGATGCGATGCCACGTACAGTCACTGGAAGGTCGTTGGGCATACTTTCGGCATCATTTGGGAAGAGACACATAGGATTCGGGACATGGCTGTCGAGTTACGTTACTTCCGAATGAGAATGGATCATCAGCAGCAGCTGATGTACGATCGGGCAGAGAGGTAGAGCAATTGTTGGAGTATACGACCAGGGCGTGAGAGGCAGGAAGTGCGGTGAGGAACACTACTAGGAGGATGATATTGTTATCCTTGTTAGTGGGAGGACTTGTGTTGCTCATGTTGGTGTTGTTTATCTTGGGAGCTATGTTCCAGGGATCATAATAATCGAAGTGCGTAGTGACAAAAACTTAAATTATTAAAACTTTTTCTACAAGAAAAACATTTTTTATTTTGATATCCTAAAACGTTTTAGCAGCTTTTAAATTAGAACTTTTGTGCTAAGATTTTGTTAAAAAGGCTATTATGATGTACGTCCTATTCAAAAACTGTGTAGGAAATGTTGGTTTAATATAATAAATTTTTTTTTTGACGTTTTGTGGTATATCGTGCGTGAAAATTTTTAAGCTCAAGTTCGTACAAAAGAAAATCTTCATTTTGTCACTAATAGTAGGACGCACTGTCATAGGAAATGAAAGGCCTCATTATAAACGGTTACTTGTCCGACAACGAGTCAATCGATAAGGAACAGATTCAGTACGAATACCTCGACGAGGAGGTAGTTCCAATGGAAGATATAGTCGAAGAAATCGATGAGAATTAGGATGTCGGGATAATTCATATAGATGAATATGAAAGATTGAGAGATTAGGTGGAAGGACTGGATGCTCGAGTTTGGGAACTCAGGGTTAGGTGCTGAACCTACGAGCATTAGTAGGGAAATTGCGAAAGGATATGTTCTCGTACGAATCAAGGATAGGGTCCGCTTCTGGATGAAGCTGGTGACCAAACTGAAACAAAGGACTAAGTCTTGGATCAATTGGAAGTGTCGACAATCCACAGAGGACATTGTGATCTACTCTACGTCACCCTGCTATAGAGACATGCTAGTGGCACGTTATTACCCACATGATCTAAACTTAGATTAAGCTAGAAGTAGAAGGTATCTTGGATATATATATATATATATATATATGTACGCAAGAAAATGTATTGAGACGTAGATAAGGAGGAAGACCTTGATCAGTTTTGTAACATGCGTCTCAAAATTTTGTACAATGCTCAATGCATCCTTATATATATATATATATTTATTTGAAAGCTTATTATCCTTCTACTTGTGGGACAACAATCTAAATATATAAGTGTCATTTTAATTAAGGCGCGAAAAGGGAGCCAATAGAATAATAGGCGCAGAAGGTGACAAAAAACTTGAAAACAACCACTATGTTTTCATACTATTTGACTCTGGGCAAGATAAGAGCTTTGTTTCATATATATTTAGACCCCCACTCGGTATGGAGTCTAAAATGTTAGAACCTGCTTATATTATCGAATTAGCTAGTGGTTCCGAACTTGAGGCTAGGGAGATAGTGTCTGACTGCTACCTAAATCTAGAAAACGAACTATTCAACATTGACTTAATCCCGATTAAGTTGGGTAGTTTTGATGTGGTAGTTGGCATGGATTGGCTAGCTAAGAATCATATGGACATAGGATGTCACGAGAAAGTGATAAGAATACCCTTATGAGAAAACGAAACACTCGTCGTACACGGAGATAAGCCCGGCAGGAGCTTGAAGATGGTGTCATCCATGAAGATTCACAAATACCTGAAGAAGGAGTGTCTTGCTATTCTGTCTCATGTAGTTGAGAAGGAGTCAGAGGAGAAACCTATGCAAGATATTCCGGTAGTGCACGAATACCCCGAAGTGTTTCCGGACGACTTGCCTGGACTTCTCCTGCCTAGACAAGACGAGTTCCGCATCGAACTAGTTCCAGGAGTTGTCCCGAAAGCGAAGGCACCCTACCGCCTAGCGCCTGCGGAGATGCAGGAATTCTCTAGTCAACTCTAAGAGTTTTTGATTCATGTGTGTGCCGATATATGCATTTAAATTAGAACTTGCTCAAGCAATACACTTTCAAGACCACATTGATGAGTACCATAAGTGTTATATGTAAAATTGAAAGTCTCGACATTCCCTAGGAAAGAAACATAAATACCCTACTCAAACCAACCAGACCAACACTCAAATCTTCACCATCCTACCACTTATATTCCCTTTTTGACCAAACTTCTCCTGAAACAATCGAGAATGAATACGTGAATGAAATGAAATCACAATCATAAATAACTTGCTTTTCTATTAATTGAACGAGTTAACTGATTATAAATTGTAGCATGAACTCTCAGAAATTACAAGTGTATTCACACAGTTAGCCTTAAATCAAATGACCTCCTGTTCTATTTATAAGCTTTCGAATGTACGACAGTTTTCATATCTGCGACAATGTCCAATTGTCGCAACATGCGACAGACATCATATTGTCGCAGTATGTGAGTTGTCGCAATATACGACAAACTCCAGACAGTCGCATAAACAAACAAACATATTCTAAGTCTTCAACAAAGATGTTTGACACAAGTCTCTTTGCACCAACAACTATGAAGTACGAAGAGACTTGATAGATTAAAATAAATTACCTACTGAAAAAAAGAAGAAAAAAACGTCTTTGTCGGGTGCCTAGAAAGGAAAGAACAATCACTGAACCGTATACGGCCCACTGTGAACCGTATACAGCTTAGGTGAATTGTATACAGCTTAGGTGAATTGTATACGGCTCAGGTGAACCGTATATGGCTCAAATGAACCGTATACACGTAAATATATCACCTTGATCCGGTTCGTGCAATATAGCTCAGTTTTGTGTAGGTAAAATACGGTCCAATGGTCAAAAATCCGGTTTGGGTGCATGCTTATATATATGAGACTCCACCAAACTCAAAGACACACCATTCTATCTATTTTCTTTCATTATTTCCATTTTCTCACTCTAGTTTAATTACTAATTAATTTTTATTAGTAATTAACTAGAGGGTAACTAGGACTAAATTAATGATGTTAGAATAGCAAGGTTATGTCAGTATTCAAGAATGTTCGTTGTACGTTTATACTCAAGAATTCAAGTTTTTGCTAATAATATTTTGCTCTAATTTCTCGGGTGATATCTTCTCCTTATAGTTGCATTATCTTTATTATTATTCATGATTGTCTTGTATGTGAACTATTTATTGCCATGATCTGCGAGTAGTTTATTATTGTGATTTGTCGGGATGTAATTAATTAGAAGTAGGGATGATGAGTAATCAAACTTTGTCTCGTCTTAACCTCTATAATGAAAACTTGTTTTACAAATGAACCTTTCTCGTTATCCACGTGACTATAACCTATATATTATAAATTGATCAAGTCTAATAGGATAAGTAGTTATCTGTTTAAATAATCATGCAGGATCAAGAAGTTAAGAGACCATCGTGTAGTACATAGTTAGTCTTTAAATATTAAAAGAATCATGGAATCACTGTGTATCACTTAGTGGATTATCCAACTTAAGTATGATTGATGTAAGGAGTAATGTACACACTACAATTACATTATTACTCACTGAACTACATGGCTTGCATAAGAAGCAATGCAAAACATTGTGAACCATCCAGGGATGTATAATTGATCGAAAATGAGAGATTTAGGTTACGACATGCCATAAGTTTATGGAGAAGCATCTAACAAAGTAAACCAAAGTCTTACGTGGCTTTTAATATTTACAACCCTTGGTTCATACTTAATAGTTTAGACAAACAAAGTTAACTATTTGTGATTTATTAAAATAAACTTATATCGGTGTTAAGAAAGATCGAATCAATCATTATATTTGCTACCCTATCTATGAACCTAAATATGTCACTAGTTCTACATAAGAACAATGTTGAGAATTGAGTAAACTGATTCCGTCGGTATCATGATAACCTAGTTCCCGGTGACATGCCATATTAGAATCTAGACAAATTTGGTAAGGCTATAATATTACACCAATTATTTGTTAACACAGTATTTTAAGAATCCTTATAAGATCATCATCCCGAAATTGTTATTACTCTGACAAATCACATTCTACCTATATCTACTTTATCCTAAGTTATTTACTCTTGCATTTTTATTTACTTTATTTAGAATTAGAAGAATACCAAAACATCAAATCTACCTACTTTAATACCCTTTCGAAAGAATTTTCCCCTTTAAAGCATCACCTTCGTTTCAATTCGTTGAGATTTTAAGAGTGACCTTAGGTTATACTTACCACTTACTAACAAGTAGGTACTACATATAATTTTAAGCCCCAACTAATTATAAATATAAACCACTGATCCTCTCAACCTGTCACCGTCCGACAATAACTATAACCCATGACGACACGCCGCGATAAACCGACCGTTTGAGGTGCATCACCCATCATACTCATCTCATAGCCTTGGTCATGAGATCAGCAAACTCTTTACACATAGCTTCATTTGTAAAAACAAACATAATATCATCAACTATATTTGTACCAGTATGACATATTTCTTATCTCTCTTGATAAATAGGGTGCTATCAATTTTACCCCTTATATAGCCACATTAAACAAGATAAATAGATAAAGTGCATACGGTGCTCTTGGAGATTGCTTCAAACCACACAGGGCTTTATCTTACTTATAGACATAGCCAGGATGATTTGGATCAGTGAATCCATGTAGTTGTTTTACATACACTTCTTGTAATTTTTCATTTAGGAATGCACTTTTAACATCCATTTGATAAACTTTGAACAGTAATACTCCAACAGTGCATCATTATAATAATTATAGTGTATCATAGTTGAAAGTATAACTCATCATAGATAAAAAAAAAATATATGTCATAATTAAAAGTTAGAAGCATTATAATAATATATTTTCCAGCCGTCATAATCCGGCATTGACGCTGACAATCAGAATCCAACATCGGCAGGTGGGGCCATGATGGTTAGTCGGCGGGTAGAAAGGGTGGAACGGGTGGCCGGGTGGGAATGGAGGAGGTGAGGAAGAAAGGAAAGAAAATGAAATATAGGGAATATTTGTCACTTTCTCATTCACTTCCTAGTTTTCTAATTAAAATTTATTTTATATTTAATCAAATCACAAGTTTTGATTATATAATGTAACTTTTTAAAAGATTTAATAATTGATTTTTAAACCCTTAAACCCGAGCGATAATGTTTCAATGAAATATTACTTCGACATAATAAGAAACGCGCACGATACTTTGCTCATTCTAGAATTACATACATTACATAAACAACCATGTCTTTTAAATTGATCTTGATACGACATGAATTAAATTATATAGATCCTACATAGGACAAATTAAATTAACGTTTTTAATTTGAAACTCAAATATTTGAGATTACACCAATCCTTCAGTTCTTTGAGGTGGATTGTAGAGAGAATGCATACTTATAATTACTTCAATCCTGAAAGATCAAAACCCTGAAAAAATAAAACATGTCATTACTAATTAATCAATTGGCAAGCTAGATCCTTAATTAGAAAATTGTTCAAACCACGAACATACAAGATCATTGTATATTGAAACATGGAATTACTATTTATCTTTTTCTTTTCTAAAAATGTAACAATGAATTTAAAAGCATCGACTTCTGCTTTGATATAAACCAAAAATAAAAAAGTAAAGAGTAGCTAGGTAGTTTAGTTTGTGAAACAAGTGAGTCATATAAATATATATATATCTTATATATAGATCTCGTGCAATAATATCTACGAGTAAAATGGTTAATATCGATTTTTATAATTTGTTTGTTAGCATGTAACCCATTATATATTTACATAATTTTTTTATAATATAATTTAAATGTATAGAGAAAAAATAGTTTGATTTACAAAAAAGATACCAATATAATACGTACTTTTAACCAAGAAATGAAAAGAATTCTTACACCGCTGAGGCTCCCAGAGATGGACCCATTTGGTATATGACCCGCCCACTGTTGATAACATTCAAAAACGAATTCATAAATCTTAATTCAGATTTATTTATTTATATCTAAAAACGTTAACAAAAGTAAAAAATCGATGAAATATACAAAGAAAAATTAACCAGAAATTAGAGAAACGTAAGTACATTTTTTGCTGCGGTGCTGAAAGCTTCTCGATGAGGTATTTGAGGATTTGCAGCCTTGATGCGTTGTATCTCCTCTCTAGGAATTCAAAATTTAACAAAAAGTTATAAAAATTGTATAAGAAAAATGTTAATTAGTAGTTTGGTTGTAGACTCACTTCATGAAACGATTGTAAGCAGATGGGAGCCTGTGTTTCTTCTCAGGTGCTGCATATATAGCCAAAAAAAGAATTAATAAAGTAGAAAATTACTTGTAATAATTTCAAGAGATCGATCAAGTAGTATACGTACGTTTGACGACGAATGGAACTTTTGGGGACGTGGGTTCATTTGAAGTAGATGATGAAGATGACAAAGATTGGCCCCTTTTAAAATCATTATTGGAGAAAGCAGCCTGCTTTGCTTGCAAATATCAATTAACACAGTAAAATGAATCTACTTAATGTATACTAGTTAGTTGCTGTAGAAGGTAAACATAAGAAAGTACTACAAATTAAATGAGTCAAGTGAATTACATATATAGGTGACGTTTGTATTTGACATCCATCGATCTTAAACAAAAACATTTATCAGAATCGGTAAACGTACATTACAATAACACTAACCACGTTTGGGTGATAACCATTTTACTATTGTTTAAATACACTCGTTGCTTTAGTTATATATATGATGGTTACTGGATCACTTACAAAGATTCACGACTTCTACCAATTTCAAGGGTTTCACTTAAAAAGATTCACGAGTTCTACCAATTTCAAGGGTTTCACAATAGCTAGGGTGAATTTCATGTATATCCTTTCAAAACAGGTTGTCTAATATTATTAACTTTATAGCAAGTACTCACACAAAATAAATATAAGACACCGGCCAATATATAAGAATCTCCTAAATTAAGACGCAAGTACTAAACAAAAAGGTTCAATGGTGTAAATTAAATTTAACAAAAGGGTAGTTTACATAAATCTGCTTATCACTAACTACCTTTTTTTTTTTTTTTAAATAAAATAAAATAAGATTGTAAACAAGTAATTATTTAACTATCATTCATTTCTATGGTTATACAACGTAATAACAATAATAAGTATATATATGTATCTTGTAAGACGAAGGATTGATTTAATTTAGAAGAAAACGGAGTACCTGAAAAGGGGTATGGGGAGGAGGAGGTTGAAAAGGGTGATCAGGAGGAGAAGCCCTAATTGTGAGAAATGATAAATTACTACAATGCCCACATTTCACTGTCACTGTATCCAAAAGCCTCTTGCATGGTATCCCAACCTGCAACATTCACATATATTTTAGTCATATCCTTCTTTTAATTTTTAAGTCAGTTGGCAACGTTCTTAGGTCTTAAATGAAATATTATATATCATGTTCAATTTCCTACAAAAGATTTGAGTTGTTTAATTCAAGAAATACCGCGAGAAGGGTACTGCAAAAGTTGCAACGAACGTAGCAAAGATGTTGATCCGAAGGTGTTTGAACCGGTGGGTCCATGTTCACCACCCTCTCAGCTTGCACTTCAAAGTTCATGATAGTAAGATGGAAGCAATAATTAAAGAAAGAGTGGATGGATCGGATGATATAACACGTGATTGGTTTGTATCAAACGATGAATATTAACTCTATTAAAAGAGATCGAAAGAGAAAGAGATAGAGATTGAAAATGAAAAGTGTTTATTAGGGTTTTGATGGGGAAGAAAATATATAGGAGTAGATTGTAGGGCTAGGAAAGCTAGTTGGTTCATGAAAACAGATAAATATAGGCTTCTACAAATAATGTCAACAGTACATCCTAATTTTGGCTTTCAAACGATTCACTTTTGCACCATCACCTTTCATATTACATAAATGTTGAAGGGTGTTACAATTTTAAATTGATAATCACTTTGTAGTGTTTGAATGTTTCGTACTCCAAATCATTTTGTTGTGATTAATTATCAAAACTGATTATTAATTAAGTGATACAATAATCACTTCAGAGACATCATATCTATCCAAACATATACATCCTAGCTAGCATTTATTAATGAAACACAAAAGTATGGAGTATCTTGTTCGAGAATATCACAGTTTAAGAATGATTTAGTGATATAATACTACATCCGTTCAAAATTTATTGTCTTTAAATAAAAAATACATAAGCTTTAAAAATATAATCATTACAATCTACTTTTAAGTAATATGACAGTTTTACCCTTACCCTTTATACATTTTTTTATGACATACACATATATTAAGGGTAATAAAGTAAATTCAATTAACTACACTTATCCATCTATGAAAATGAATTAAATTGGGACTGATTAAAAGAAAATGTAAACTATAATTTTAAAACGGAAAGAGTAATCACACTGTTGTCATATTCATATAAGGAAAACTAATGAAAATAAATATAAAAAAGATTGGTTAAGCTGTTCAATACTGTTTAGTTATATTTTCATTTTCATTAGATCTTCCCCTTTGACATGTATTCCAGTAATTCTAAGTCGTATATTTAAAGCTAGGCTCACCAAAATGAAAAGATATTGTTAAACCGTTAAATGATTAACCCTAGCTCCATCAAATGAAGTATAATAAAGTTACGGAAGTTACACATCTTTAGTAATAGGGTATAGTTTTTGTGCAAAACAAAAATTTTATGTAGGAAGATAGAAAGCCACTTAAAAGTCACCAAGTGTCCCTACAAAGCTTTTCACATTAAAGATATTTTGGTCTATTCATGATTACAATCACTAGTACAGATAAGAGCATTTGAAGCGCTAGGGTGAGTTTAAGAGAAAATGCTACAAGGATCAAAAAGTGGGTCCAATAATCTTACATATAGCGGTTTAACGGCGTCTAGTGTAGCGGTTATAAAAAAAGCGCCCCAAATAATATAATTTGTGGCAGGTTTAATTAACCCGCTTCAACAATGTTCAACTACTTGTAATGGTTGCATAAAAACGCCTTAAATGACTATAACTGGGCTTTGTGTTGTAAACTGTACCATGGTATCTCATTATGAAACAATAGAATTGGTTAGTGGATAGTTTTATTGTTGGAATTCAATTCGTTAAATATACGTATTTTCTCATTGTATATAAGTCAATATTTCTACACATTCCTTTTTTGTATTACACAAAAAGAACAATGGGGATCGAAGATAAAAAGTATGTTTTCGGAAAGAAACTTGATGTGTTAAAAGTCGACCTAAAGTTTGTCCGATCACTTGAAGAAAAACATCAAAAACATTACCACGGCAATTCACAATATCCGCAAATAGGTCAAAGATCTTAATTAAGGACAAACTTGACGAATTCGGAGTGGATCTTTCCCGCTACCTAGATCGAATTTCTCTTAAAACTTCAAGATGATCTTCGGTTCTACACGTCCGAGAATTTTTTTTGTGAAAACACAAAAAAACATTTTGAGGAGTATGACCAAATACATAATGATTAGATTAGTTTTGTTTAATTTGTAATTTCTTTTTTTTGATATTGTAGTTTTTATTTTAGTGAGATGAAGTTTTTATTTTAGTTTTACTTAAGGTAATATTGTGAACAAATGCACAATTTCAGTTTTTTTACAAAAGAATATCAAAAAGCACAGTTTATCTGAAATTGTATCGAGCTATCTCAAAAATCATATTGTATGTATCGAACTTACTAATCATTCATATTATATGTATTAATTAACACTAATCACCCTTAACCAGTCAATATTAGCTTACGTGAGTCGATGATGTGGCATTTGCAAGTCAGTGGCATGGCTAAAAGTTCGATACATCTTTCCACGTCATCATCTTTAACATTTTTAAATTTTCAACAACACCATTTTTTTAGACGACACCACCACAACCAATTGATACCTCCCTAACAACAAATCTTTATCATCTCCACCGTACAACCATCCCTTAAACATCACCATCTCAGGCGTCACCACTATCTCCACCATTATTTTTTGGGACACCACCACAACCAATTCACACCTCTCTAACTGCCAACCCCTATCATCTCTACCTCGCCACTATCTTCAAGACATCACCATCTCCCGTGTCACCACCATCTCCACCATTTTTTCCAGAGACAATACCACAACCAATTTACACCTCCCTAACCACCAACTTGTATCATCTCCACCTCACCACCATCTCCAAACATCACCAACTCCGACGTCACCACCAGCTCCACCATTTTTTTCGTCGACATCACCACAACCAACCCCTATTATCTCCACCTCACCATCATCTCCAAAACATCACCATCTCTGGAATCACCACCATCTCCGCCATTTTTTTCCAGCGACACCACCACAACCAATTTATACCTCCCTAACCACCAATTTATATCATCTCCACCTCACCATCATCTCTAAAACATCACAATCTCCAGCGTCACCACCATCTTCACTATTTTTTTCCTACGACACCACCACAAGCAATTTACACCTACCTAACCACCAGCTCCTAACCACCTCTCCGCCATCTCCACCATTTTTTTCGGGCGAAACCACCACAACCAATTTATTTTCTTTGTAGTTTAGCTCTTGGATATATATATATATATCCTATAAAATACTTTCTTTTCTTGAACGAGCTGTTGAGAGTATTTCTTAAAATTCTCTTTGATTCTTCTACTCTAAACCCTTGAATTTTGTTTGCTTTAAACCTCTTTGAGCTTTCTTTGATTGAACTCTTTGAGCTTTCCTTGATTGAACTCTTTGAGCTTTCTTGCTTGTAGCCTTTGATGTATGAAAGATATATGAATTTATCTTTACAATCTTGATCTTTCTTTTAATACTCTTAAAGCTTCTTTTCTCTTTCTCCCCCTCAAATAAATATTTAATCTTCTAGAGCTTTTCAACTTCTAATTCAAACCTTTTCGTATTATAACTTGCTCCCCCTCTAAGCAGATTTCATCTTTTCTCATGATGTCTCGGGCTTTTTAATCTTTCAATTAAGCTTTGAGCTTCCTCTATCACTCATTTTTACCAACTCTCGTTTCTTTCATCGCAAACCTTATATTTCTTTTCTTTAATTGCAAATATTTTCATTTCCTTCAAATACAGTATTTTCTTCCTCCATCCAAACATAATATTCTTTGCCTAGGATTTATCTTCAAAATACAAACTCTTTTCTTCACTTATCTTCAAACACCGAGTCTAAGTCATTTATCCCTCTTTA
Source organism: Logfia minima (assembly GCA_963921325.1). Classification (NCBI taxonomy): domain Eukaryota; kingdom Viridiplantae; phylum Streptophyta; class Magnoliopsida; order Asterales; family Asteraceae; genus Logfia; species Logfia minima. The sequence continues at coordinate 22,789,075 of OY992768.1, forward strand.
TGATGATAATAAGAAATTGTGATCATCATGAATATCACAAGCTGTTTGAATAATAGAAATCTTCAAATATTCGGTAAGAAAGTAGTAACCAAAGGGTAAGACAACAATTCACTTGATTAAATCAAAGAAAAGTTGTTTGTATTTTTAGAAAACAAATTTCTAAAAACACTATAACTCCTGGATCACATAGATTACCAGTTTACACATCAATTGAAAACATTAAATGAATCAAGTGAATGACCACTTTTAATGTTGGCATTGATGTTAGCATTAGTAGGATTTTCATTTAATCATTGTGAAATACCATTTTAGGTATCACTATGAATGTTCCGGCATTGTCACATAGACACGCATAATGTCACATAAACATGGAGCGTAAAACTACACTAGTGTCTTAACAATATTTATATCATTTTGGTTCTAGACTCAATAAGTGCATGACATGAAGTCAGGGACTGGAGCAGACTGTCCTCTTGTTTCAATATTAAACATCTCCAAACGAGATGTCAATAGATTATGTGTTAAATCTCCATGAGAAATTGAAACAAGGACTTTTTAAGAAGTACTTGAGTGGCTAGGAGGAATGTGCATTGCATAGTGGGTCCATGATGTCTTCTTCAATACCAGAAATCAACGAATGAAATCTGATAGTAGATGTGGCAACTCGGTGATTTAGTCAGTTTGGTAAGGGTTTTCTTTTTCTTTTAACCCTGTCACATACGCCTTACTTAACCTCTCACATTTTTCAACTCCTCCCTCATTTTCATTTGGCATTTTTGAAAGTATGTTGATCTGCACTTTAATCTCCACCAACCCTCTCACTTAGACCTAATATACCCTCGCATCCTAAATTTTGGAAGGTGGCTCCTATGGTAGATCCATCCGGCTCTAGTGGATCGTATTAGTAATTTTATTCTATAACACTCAGTGCAGATGTCAGCATGTGCCAAAACTTTGATCATTAATTGATCATCACACTACGATCTTGTGATTTTGGCATTACATCGATTAGATGTCTTCGGTATGATTTCCTTCCAAGATTATAAGAACCAAAATCATTTGAAAATCTTTCAAAGTGTTCGATAATGATAAAGATATTAACACTTGAAGTTTTGATCTTTAAACACACTCCCCCTTAACATATGCATAATTGATGTGAAAAACAACATATAAAGGTGAGTTGTCTTTTGATATTGTGTGAGCTCCCCCTCAAATATATCAAACATTTATCAAAAAGTAAGTATGATTTGGAATTTTTCGTGTACCATAACTTTCGTTTAATTGCGTATAATTAAACGAAAATTATGCATTTTCTGCTTTTGCTCTATTGAAGTTGTTGGATCTAATTCTATGATTTGGATGTGATTTACGTGTAATCCGAATGTATATATATATATATGCGTATATGTGTATATATGAAACTGTAGTCAAATGCTTCTGTATTGATTCATCATAATCAGTTACAAGCTCTTAGACTCTCAATAATGCAGATACAATAAGCACACACAAATTTCTGTTAAAAACATACACTTACAAATGAGACTTAAGTCCTATATTTATACTAGTCTTGCTGAACCTGCGACAGACCTTGGGACAATTCATGATTGTCGCAAATACACTAACTGCGAAAATTATGAAATGTTGCATGTTCACTTCCTGAGACAGTCTTTGATTGTCGCAGCCTAATTGTCGCATGTTCACTTCCTGAAACAGTCTTTGATTGTCGCATGCCTTTGTATTTTCTCTTCTAAGGATTGTCTCACTTCTCTTTTAGAGTGGTACATATGCAAATCATATTTTATAGTTAACAATCTCCCCTTAGGATTTAACATCTTGTATCTTGAATGTTGGGACATATTATTGTGACAACAGATCTAGCTTGTAATAGGACTAGTGTATTTATTGTCAAACTTGTATAAATTGGTTTAGACTCGTAAATATATGATATTAACTTGTTATTATTATTTGTTAAATGTTATTGAACAAGTATCGATTTCAAGTTAAAGTCAAAATTCGCGAATTGAGAAGTCAACTCGCAGGTTTGACCTGCGAGTTGAGATCTCATCTCGCAACCATCTGGACTCGCAGCTCTCAGCTGCGAGTTGAGATCTGGGCTCGCTGATATCTGGACTCGCAGGTCTTACCTGCGAGTTGAGATTTGGGCTCGCAATCATCTGGACTCGTAGGCCCATGGGCTGCGAGTTGAGTCAACTCGCAAAGCCCATGGCCTGCGAGTTGAACCAGATATAAATATTTTAATGCTGCTCATTATTGAGAGAGATCTAGACATCCGTGCCAAAAAATATACACACCAAATATTTTAAGTATTCTCTCCTCGAAATCTGTGCAGATATAAAAGCATTTATTGAATAGGCTCGGTTTTGATTGTTTAACACTAGTTAATATCAAAACGAAGCTTGTTAATTAATTGCAAAGTTATATAAGCAATAAACCTTAAGTATTGAGGGATTCCGCACCTCAATACCTAAAAGATAATCCGTTATCGCTAACCAAGATCTAGAGACTTACAATAAGGGGAGGTATTGATATATCAAGAGTCCTGCAAGGAAGATGAGCTGGCGAAGAAGAATAAGAATGATGAAGACGATGATCCCGCAGCTGGAAAAGATAGTGAGCTGGCCGGTCCTTCAACGACTGGTCAGCAGACTACATTTCAGGGGGAGTCTGCTGAAGCAAGTGGTAGTGGAGCTGGTGCTGCGAAGGGTGGAGCTGAAGAAGGTGACACTTGTATTAATATAGACTGATTGTAATTATTAATACATTGTAACTTTGAATTATTTTGTAATTAAGATGTTTAAACTTGAATGTTTAAAATGTTATAATTATGAATGTTCGTATATTATTAGTCTTTTGTAATTCTAGATTGACTATGATCGATAAAAGAGTTATAGGATCATATAATATATGATGTTCGCATATTATAAGACTTATTCAAATTTTAGATCGATTATCATAATCGATGAAAGATTTGAATAAGTATATATATATAATATATTTTAAATACACAAAGGGATTAATAAGAAAAATCTTAGATTGATTCAGGGAAATCAATGAAAGAACTTATGATATTAATCTATTTGTGTATGTATTTCTATAGGTCATGAAATGTTGAACTTATCAGATTCTGAAGGCGACATGTCAGATGAATTAGATGAGGACATTGACTTTGACCTTGAAGAAGGAGAGTTTGTACCTCCTGAAGATTGGACTTTCATTGTTAATGATGGGGCAGACGAATGTGTAGATCTTGACGCTGATGTTGTTGAACACATTGTAAGCCCATCTACAACTAAAGTGGTCATCCAGGAAGAAGATGGAGAAAGGGTCGTTGAATTAGATGAAAGTCTAGATGACTCAACCAGTTCTGAATCAGAAGATGACCTTCCAGAGAAACTCAGAAATAATCCCATGTTTAGACCTCTGAAAAGGAGAAAGCAAAAGGTTGGGATGTCTGAAGTAGATATAACTGGAAAGAAAGTTCCAAGGAAGGGGATCATCGGCTGGTATTTTGATTCTGACTTGAAACTTTTCGCTATCAAAAGATTTGACGGAGTTCAATATTTCGATAAGAAGCTTAAAGTATTCAGTTCGCTTCCTCGATTTGAAATTCGAGACTTGGCACGCTTAGAACTGATAAATCCCAGTAATGATCCCTACGCAACGTATGTTGAGAGAATCATTCGGACTGAGGGTAGATCAATGAAGTTTGAGAAGATTAAGCCAAGAGTCGGAAAGACGATCAAATTAAAGGAACGAAGTCAGAGAACTGGCCGAAGATTAAGGAAGAAAACTTATCCAGCTGTCAAGTGCATACAGCAGATACCACTAAAACCTATGCCACAGAATATTCTGGGAAATCTTCTGAATTGGCACGTGGATTCTGAGACTGGTGAAGCTGTCATGGTTGAAGCTGATGATGAAGTTGAAGGAGGAGAAAGAGTAATTCTGACAGTCTATGACCATCGACACCTGATGAATCTGTCGAAGAAGGACCTATTGAAGTTAAACGAAAATAAGATCCTGACGACTGAAGCATGGGGTGATCTTGCAAGAGATTATCAATTAATGGTGAAGACTTGTGTTAGAATGAAGATTCATATGGGCAGTAGAATTTACAAGTGAAGACCAAGGACAAAGTTAAAGATAACGACGCTAGAGCTATTGTCAAGGGGGAGTCTGTTGGGACATATTATTGTGACAACAGATCTAGCTTGTAATAGGACTAGTGTATTTATTGTCAAACTTGTATAAATTGGTTTAGACTCGTAAATATATGATATTAACTTGTTATTATTATTTGTTAAATGTTATTGAACAAGTATCGATTTCAAGTTAAAGTCAAAATTCGCGAATTGAGAAGTCAACTCGCAGGTTTGACCTGCGAGTTGAGATCTCATCTCGCAACCATCTGGACTCGCAGCTCTCAGCTGCGAGTTGAGATCTGGGCTCGCTGATATCTGGACTCGCAGGTCTTACCTGCGAGTTGAGATCTGGGCTCGCAATCATCTGGACTCGCAGGCCCATGGGCTGCGAGTTGAGTCAACTCGCAAAGCCCATGGCCTGCGAGTTGAACCAGATATAAATATTTTAATGCTGCTCATTATTGAGAGAGATCTAGACATCCGTGCCAAAAAATATACACACCAAATATTTTAAGTATTCTCTCCTCGAAATCTGTGCAGATATAAAAGCATTTATTGAATAGGCTCGGTTTTGATTGTTTAACACTAGTTAATATCAAAACGAAGCTTGTTAATTAATTGCAAAGTTATATAAGCAATAAACCTTAAGTATTGAGGGATTCCGCACCTCAATACCTAAAAGATAATCCGTTATCGCTAACCAAGATCTAGAGACTTACATTGAATATATATTCTTTGAAGTAAGTAATCTTTTGCAGCTTTTGATGATCTTTCTTGAATATTCTTACAAACTCTACTTTTTCTTAAGTCAGCTTTTTGTCTTAAGACCTTGTTCTGATATGTCTTTGACAAGAAATTTAGAACTTTCTTTTAAGTTCTAAGATTCTCTTTTCTTCGATCTTTCCTCAAATATAATTTGTTGACATTCCTTTGATCTTTCTTCAAATCTGTTTTGTTGAAGTTGATCTTCTTTTATCTAATTCTCTTTTATTTTGAACTTATTTGATGTAGATAGTTTGACAGTGATCTTCTCTTACTTTGAACCTTCATTTGAATTGATTCCTTATCTTTCATCTCTAGCCTCTTGTAAATAGATATCAGATATTCTAGAGCCTTTAATATTAATCTTCAACTAAATCTCTTATTTGCTTCTTTTCTTTCCTGCATCTGAGCTTGTAACATTAGTCACTCCTCCTTGATAATAATTGTGATATATCATGAATATCGTGAACATGAAATTTTGGAAGAGTGTTTTTCACATTTGATTAGTATCCAAGGGTAATCAACAATTCATTTGATGTAATCTCATAAAAGTTGATTGTATGATCAGAAAACACATTTCTAAGGATATTGTAACTCTTATATCACATAGATTACCAGTTTAACACATCAATTGAAATACTTAAATAATTCAATCGAGTGAGCTACGTTCAATGTTGGCTTTGATGTTAGCATTGGTAGGATTTCCATTCAATCATTGTGGAATACCATTTTAGGTATCACTATGAATGTTCCGGCAATATCACATAGATATGCATAATGTCACTTAGACATGGAGTGTAAAAATACACTTTGTGTCCTAAATATATTTTTATATCATTTGGCTCTAGACTCGATTTGTGCATTTAAATGAAGTCAGGGACTAGAGCAAATTGTCCTCTTGTTTCAATATCAACAAACTCCAAAAGAGTTGTCGATAGAGTATGTGTATAATCTCCGTGAAAATAATGAAACAAGAATTTGTTAACGAAATTCTTGAGTGGTTAGGAGGGTATATGTGCATTGCATCACTGGGTCCATGATGGCTTCTTCAATACCAGAAATCAACAAATGATTTCCGATAGTAGATGTGGCTACCCGGCGATTACTTGTTTAGTGAGGGTTCTCTTTTTCTTTTAACCCTTTCACACACCTCAGTCACTTTTTCTACTCCTCTCTCAGTTTGGCATTTTGATGATAAAAAGTTTATGTTGTTCTGTACTTGTATTCTTCACCCTCCCTCATACTATGACCTATCCTTTCATCCTAATTTTGGAAGGTGACTCCTTTTGTAAATTCAACCGGCTCTGGAGGATTATAAGAGTAATTTATAAACTAACACACTTAGTAAAGAAATCAGCATTTTGCCAAACAATTTTAATTAAAACTGGTGATCTGATTATTCATCAATTGTTGGAATCTCAAAAAGTCTTTGAGAATCTTTCAAAGTGTTATGCAATTTGCAAATAAGTTTGAACACTTGAAAGTTTTGAATTTTGAAAAATACTCCCCCTTAACATATGCATAAGATTTATAAAATATTACATATGAAGGTGAGTTATAAAAACAAAATCTCTGTTTCTTTTGAAGATCGGGTATTACTATGAATTTGAGTAAAAACCATTATGCATCAATATGCAAAATATTTCAACTCTGGATTCTCCCCCTCAGAATATGATAGTATATTCCAATTCAAGTTGAAATTGACAGATTATTGCTTAAGAGAAAGCATGCCTAACTGAGAAACCAAAAAATGAAATTGTTTTTCATCTAAAGGTTTAGTGAATAAGTCGGCAAGTTGATAACCTGTTTTGACAAAAAATAACTCGATATGCCCTTTTTCAATGTGATCTTTGATAAAATGATAACGAATATCTATGTGTTTTGTTTTTGAGTGTTGGACCGGATTGCATGAAATGGCATCGCACTCTGAGAATCACAATAGATAGGTATCTTTTCAAATTTGAAACCATAGTCCATGAGTTGGGACCATCCATAAAACTTGTGAACAACAAATAACAGCTGCAACATATTCTGCATCAGCTGTGGATGTTGAAACACAGTTTGCTTCTTGGAAGTCCAACTAACAAGTTTATCTCCTAGAAATTGTACACCACCAGAAGTGCTTTTTCGATCCATTTTACAGCCTGCATGATATGCGTCTGAATAGGTTGTTAGTTCAAAACCAGTATCCTTAGGATACCACAACCCCAAGTCAATGGATTATTTAAGATATCTTAAAATTCGTTTGACTGCTTGGAGATGTGAATCCTTTGGAGCTGCCTGATATCTACCACAGACACATGTTGAATACATAATATCTTGACGGCTCGAGGTGAAATACATTAAGGAGCAAATCATGCTTCGATATAATGTTTGATCTACTGATTTACCCGTGGTATTGATATTTAATCCTAACGGAGCTTCCATGGGTGTGGATATGGGTTGACAATCTAGCATTTGGAATTTTTTTAAAAGATCGAAAATATATTTTGTTTGATTCATAAAGATTCCATTTGATAGTTGTTTGACATGCAACCCAAGAAATAAGTTCATTTCACCCATCATGCTCATTTCAAATCTAGATACCATTAATGTCGAAAAATTCTTGCAATATTTGGCATTAGTGGATCCAAATATGATATCATCTACATATATTTGAATTAATATAATATCATCTTTTTTTTTTTTAATAAAAAGAGTGGTGTCAATTGTACCTTTTGAGAATGTTGGGACATGTTATTGTGACAACAGATCTATCTTGTAATAGGACTAGTGTATTTATTGTCAAACTTGTAAAATTGGTTTTGACTCTTAAATGTATGATATTAACTTGTTATTATTAATTGTTAAATGTTATTAGGCAATTATCGTTTTCAAGTTAAAGTCAAATTCGCGAATTGAGAAGTCAACTCGCAGGTTTGACCTGCGAGTTGAGATCTCACCTCGCAGCCATCTGGGCTCGCAGACTATCTGGACTAGCAGCTTTACTTGCGAGCTGAGATTTGGGCTCGCAGTCCATCTGGACTCGCAAGCCCATGGGCTGCGAGTTGAGTCAACTCGCAAAGCCCATGGCCTGCGAGTTGAACCAGATATATATATATATATTTTAATGCTGCTCAAATTAAGGGTCTAGAAATCCGTGCTATTATTACACACACCAAATATTTAATTATTCTCCTCGAAATTCGTGCTGATATAAAGGCTATCATTGAATAGGCTCGATTTCGATTGTTTAACACTAGTTAATATCAAAACGAAGCTTGTTAATTGATAGATTCGTTATATAAGCCTAAAACCTTAAGTATTGAGGGATTCCGCACCTTAATACCTGAAAGATAATCCGTTATCACTAACCAAGATCTAGAGACCTTACAATTGGTATCAGAGCTTTCGGGCTTAGAAACGTTGTGGTTACAAGGTTTGTGGTTATATAACAACTTTGGGGTTGCTTTACGAACGAAATCTACTGATTTATTCGTAAAAATACCAAAAAGTTTTGTTCCCAGATTTCGAGGCGCCGTTTTACGAGTTGAGATTAGGGTTTCAGCTGTTACTTGTGAGTTGAGATTCACCTGCGAGTTGAGATTCAGCTGCGATATGAAAGTCCCTTGCGAGTTGAAACTTCCTTTGCGAGTTGAGATTCACCTGCGAGTTGAGATTCAGCTGCGAGTTGAAAGTCCCTTGCGAGTTGAAACTTCCTTTGCGAGTTGAGATTCATCTGCGAGTTGAGATTCACCTGCGAGTTGAGATTCAGCTGCGAGTTGAGATTTAGCTGCGAGTTGAAAGTCCCTTGCGAGTTGAAACTTCCTTTGCGAGTTGAGACTGACCTGCGAGTTGAGATCAGCTGCGACTTGAAATCTACTTGCGAGTTGAAATTCTTTGCGAGCTGAAATCCATTGCGAGTTGAGATTCACCTGCGAATTGAACTTACAAAATTTTGTGATTTGACAACTTTTGAGACTTACCAAGATGTCTGACTTGAGTAGAATGATTGAAATGGAACACGAGGTTGGAAAATCTAATGTTCCACCAAAATTGCTCCGACTCGAGGACTATTATGGGTGGAAAGACAGATTCGAAAGTTACTGTAGATTCCACGACATCACCATCTGGCTGTGTATTAAGAACGGATATGTTGCACCTACAGCTGAGGTAGGGAATGCAACTGTGATTGTGCCTTACGACAGAATGAATGACAATCAAAAGAAAGAATTCACTATTGATAATAAGGCACATTCATCGATAAAAATGAGCCTTCCCAAGGAAATCAATCACCAATTGAAGTCCTTTCACACAGCTAAAGAGCTCTAGAATGCTCTAGAGAAAAGGTGTGAGGGAAGCCCTCAGGTGAAGGCAGGCAAGTGTAATCTTCTGAAAAAGCAGTTTATGGTATTTAAAGCTTCTAGAGAAGAGGACCTTGAAGCCTACACTACCCAGTTTTATCATTTATTAAATGAACTTGATGACCACGAAATTTTCTACAATGACAAGGAGAAAACCGACAAATTCATTGAGGGTTTGCCTTGTAAGTGGGAAATGTATGGTATCATGCTTAAGGATAATGATGAGAGATACGCCACCATGACCCTAGAGCAGGCAATTGACAAGCTAAGGGGTTATGATTTCTCTAAAAAGACGAGAGATACATATTCTGATCATCTACAGAATCCTAGTCTATACCATGGAAAGACCAGTATCTCTAATCCTTTATCCAATTCGACCACTGCATTGTTTGCTGGTGAAATTGATGAACTCGGAGAAATGTTAACCGAGGATATGTGCTTCATAGCTTCGGATGGCGGTGAAAAACGAAGCAGGAACACTACCTCTGATAAGTCCACTCAAGGGCATCATAAGATGCCGATGAGTGTGAAGTCAGCTGAACAGCAACTCTCGGTGCTGGCATCGTTCGTAGCTTCCTATGAAAATTACATTCAAGGGAAGATCAACGATCCTGCACAATTTGATGAGGACTACGATCAAGTAGATCCCGATGAGTTAGAGGAAATGGACCTCCAGTGGCAGCTTGCTATGGTGTCAAGGAGGGTTAAAAATTTCCTGAATCGAACGGGTAGAAGAGTTGTTGGAAACCGACCTGGATTTGACAAATCCAAGGTTAAGTGTTATAACTGTCAAGGTTACGGACACTTTGCTAGGGAATGTCAACGACCAAAAATTGATTCTGGCGCTGCTAAACAAGACTCGGGAAGTACTTTAGCTTCCAAAGTCTTAGTAGTTCAGCAAGTAGATGGTTCTTATGATTGGTCCACTCAGCCTGAGCAAGCCCTCATGGCTGAGTTAGACGATCAAGAGAAACTGACTGAATCCACTTCTTACATGCCAACTGCTGAGGAACCTGAAGCCAATGTGCCACACATAGAAGTCAAGAGGAGCGATGAAGACGTGCTCTACATCAATTCGACTGAAGAAATGAGTCCCGATGACTTCGTGGCATACATGGCTGACGTTCAGACAGATAAGAAAAAGGTATGTCTGGATCTTCTTACTCTTACTGATGTTTGCTATTTAGTTACTGATTTACAAACTCAAGTTAGTGTTTTTGCAGAATCTAACAAAACCTTAACATCCGAATTAGATATAGCTAAGTCTGATGTTCGTAGGTTAGGTGAGGATAAGGTAGCATTAACAGAAAAGATTAAGAGTGATGCCTTAGATAAGACCAGTCTGACCGACATGATTAATGAACAATGTATTAAGATAGACGGGTTATATCTAAACCTTAATGAGCTAAATAGAAATATTGCCATTAGGGATAAAGAACTCTTAGAGTCAAACATGAAGTTAGTAGAGCTAAATAGAAAACTTGAAGGTTATAGGACATCTTCTTTGACCTTAGATAGAATCATTAGCTCACAACGGAGTGTGAAGGATGTAACTGGCCTAGGTTACTATGATGTTCCTCTGCCTTTTAATGCAAATTATACTACTTCCATTGACTTAGAGATGACAGATGCGAATCCTGAGACTGAGGATTTGGAAATTAAACAGTCTGATGCATCTGAGACTCAGAAGGATATTATTACTGACCCATCATTAGAAAAGAGTACAGTCAAACAACATAAGAAACCACACAAGTCTAAAAATGTGAACTCTATTTCCTCGCCTTTTGAGTTGCTACATATGGATCTCTTTGGCCCAATAAGCAAGAGAAGCATAGGTGGCAAATGGTACAGTCTGGTTGTCACAGACGATTTCTCTAGATTCTCTTGGGTATTCTTTCTGGGATCTAAGGATGAAACTCCAGGCATTCTTATGGAGTTTCTAGATCTAATAGAGAATATCTATAGAAAAAGAGTTAAGAGAATTCGTAGTGACAATGGGACTGAGTACAAGAATTCTATGTTGAATGTATATTGCTTAAGCAAAGGCATACAACATCAATTCAGTGCACCATATGAACCTCAACAAAATGGTGTTGCTGAAAGGAAGAATAGAACTCTAATTGAAGCAGCGAGAACAATGCTTGCAGATTCAAGGCTTCCGGTCATATTTTGGGCAGAAGTAGTGAATACAGCATGTCATGTTCTCAATCGGGTTCTTACGGTTAAAAAGTAGAACAAGACATGTTATGAGCTTTTGAACAAAAAGAAACCGAACTTAAAAGGGTTTGAACCCTTTGGAGTTTCATGTACGTTGTTGAAGACAAGTCACCAACCTAAATTTGGTGGGAAGGGTGACGAAGGATACTTCCTAGGTTACGTGCCTAACTCACCAAACAAACGGGTCTTCAATAAAACTTCGGGACGTGTTGAAATAGTTTATAACATCGAAGTTACGAGCTATACACATGACTCACATAAGGGATTGGAGTGGCAATTTGATTATTCAGATCTTTTCAAGTCATTTAAAGTCCCTATCAGTGACTATGTCAGTAACTCAGATATTCCTCAGCATTTATTGTCGGGAAATGAGGATCCTACTCCTTCTCCAACATCGAGTGCTCAAACGTCTGATGCTAGGACTATTGGCGATACTGATGTTGTCTCTCCTATCGAGTCACAACAACCTCAAGATGATATACCTCAAGAGCGTGAAGATCCTGAAATTGATTCTCAAAGGATTGTGGATGATGTCCTCACTCCTCTAAGACAATTAAGGATATCAACTACTAATGATGGTATACCACCTTTGGAGGAAATTGGTGCCGACTTACAGGATGATATTCCAGTTGAACCTGTTACTTCAACAAGAATTAATAGGATTCATCCAATTGATAATATCATCGGTGATACAAATTCTCCTGTTCTGACTCGGAATCAATCTAAAGCTAGTACATCCACTCATTCAAGCTTGTATGCTGAAATGAACGAGACAGGGATTTCAAATCTATGTCTATATTCATGCTTTATCTCACAAATTGAACCTAAGAATGTTCAGATAGCTTTGAAAGAAAATTCATGGGTCGAGGCAATGCAGGAAGAACTGTCTCAGTTCACAAAATTGCAAGTTTGGGAGTTAGTTGACTTACCTGTTGGAGAATATCCAATTGGAACTAGACGGGTATTTAAGTGCAAGAAAGACGATCGGGGAATCGTGATTCGCAATAAAGCTCGTCTAGTTGTCCAAGGTTTCAATCAACAAGAGGGGATTGATTACAATGAAGTGTTTGCACCTGTGGCTAGGCTTGAAGCAATTAGGTTATTCTTAGCATTTGCAGCCTCAAAGAAAATAAAAGTATTTCAGCTGGATGTTAAGAGTGCCTTCTTGTATGGCAAAGTCAAAGAAATGGTGTATGTTTCTCAACCACCGGGATTTACTGATCCAAAGTATCCAGATAGAGTATATCGTCTTGATAAGGCTCTATATGGATTACATCAAGCTCCGAGAGCGTGGTATGAAACACTGTCTACTTATCTTCTTAAGAATGGATTTACAAGAGGAAGAATTGACAGTACACTCTTTGTGAAATGGAAAAGGAGAGACTTTCTACTTGTTCAAGTATATGTTGACGATATCATCTTTGGGTCATCTGACGAAAAGATGTGTAGTGAATTTGAAAAAGTTATGAAGAACAAGTTTGAGATGTCAGCAATGGGTGAATTGACATTTTTCTTAGGATTGCAAGTCGATCAAAAGAAAGATGGATATTTCATTCATCAGACTAAGTATACTAATGAGCTTCTAGAACGATTCAAGATGGAAGAATCAAGAATTTTTCATACTCCTATTCCGGAAGCCCATGGTATTGGTCCAGATACATCGAGTGATAAAGACGTGGATCCTACTCTTTACAGGGCCATGATTGGATCACTAATGTATCTTACAGCATCAAGGCCTGATATAATGTTTGCAGTATGTGTCTGCGCAAGATATCAAGCTACTCCTAAAGAATCTCACATGCAAGCAGTAAAACGGATTCTTCGTTACCTCAAAGGGAAACCGAAGCTGGGACTTTGGTATCCGACTGATGGAGACTTAGATTTTGTGGCTTACACTGATTCTGATTACGGAGGATGCAATCAGAATAGAAAGTCTACAACCGGTGGATGTCAATTCCTAGGAGGTAGACTGGTCTCTTGGCAATGCAAGAAGCAAACCTCAGTAGCCATTTCTACATGTGAAGCTGAGTATGTTGCAGCTGGCAGCAGTTGTTCCCAAGTTCTGTGGATACAACAACAATTGCTTGATTATGGGTTGAGTATAACAAATACTCCTATGATGATTGATAATGAATCAACGATTTCAATAACCAATAATCCGGTCAAGCACAGCAAAACTAAACATATTGATATTCGACATCACTTTATTAGAGACTGTGCTGAGAAGAACCTGATAAAGTTAGCTAAGGTTCCATCTGTGGATAATTTAGCAGACTTATACACCAAAGCGTTCGACAGAGCTCGATTCGAGAAATTGGTGCAACTAAATGGAATGAGAAATCCAGAGGATTAGTCTTCCATAGAGTTATTTTGTAATAAATTAGTCGTTTATATTTATTAGTTGTTTATGTTTATTTAAAAAAAAAAAAAAGGGTTAGGCGTATGGCATTTATTTGCTTGTTACCTAAGGGGAATCGCCTCCGATATTGGTTAAGTCTTTATCAACTGGGAAATGATAGTAAATTAGAGGAATCGGCTTAATAATTGTAGGTAAAAGTCTTAAGTTAGATGTGTTAGTAGATTCAAATTAGTTACATGAACTTTACATCTTTAAAACCAGGCTTTAACTTATCTTTATTTTAGTATACACCTCTCTCCACACGTTATAATTTGCTTGAAAACTTTAGATCTAGACAGCTTCATTATATGATGTACTGGTAGGCAAATTCTGCTTTGATTTCTGAGCATATATTAAGCTATAAATCTTCTGTGTGTTATCTCGTGTGATTTGCTATATGATGTATGACATAAGTCTTAATTGATGAAGGACAGTCTGACCATACACTGTTATCAAGAAATCTATGAAAATATATCAAGACAAATAATAAGAATTATGGCTATTAGTAAAACTACTGGTGTTTTTATTGTACTAAGTACAGACCTGACTCCTTTAGTTTTACCAATGGTTTCAAGCTTGTTTTGTCTATACTAAGGGATCTTATGTTGTATTAAGTACAGATCTAGAACCACTAGTATCTACAAAACGGGTTTGATGTTTGTCACATTTTAAAATTCACTCAAGGATATGTTATATGCTTCGAAAAGAACATCATTTAGTGACCTCTACCTTGAAGGTGAAAGATACAGTGGTATGTGCTCTACTAGATTTCTCAGTATGTCATATTTTGGATTACATTAGGTAATACACATACAAACAATAAAAGATTTGCTTGGAAATCAGTGTAGACTTTGTTTATATGGATTATAATACCGGTAATCGTCTTGAACTGTCTGTGATAATTAATCACTTCATTTTGATACGAATAATATATTCTGTGGAGATCGGTAACCAAGTCATACTTTTATAAATGTGAGTTGAACAACGGTTAAGTTGTGAAATTTTGTGTAACTTACTGAGAATTTCATGAGGTATGCATACTAACAATCTACTCAGATTTTTTACTCAACAATTGAATCGGCTGTTTCTTTCTAATATGATCCCGCTGTCGATAATTTCTTAACGCTCTCGATTTGGATTTATTTTATTTTATTCTATTTTATTTTATTTTTCGTCTATTTGTTTCATTAATACAAGGGTACTTGATACCAATGTTTATTATGAATCATTGTTATTTATTTTATTTATTTTATCTATTCGTATTTCTCTTATTTTAGTTAATCTTATTTAATTTTATTTTATTTTATGTTCTTATCGTGCGTTTTATTGTATGATTACATAACAAGTGAAAAATACGTTTATTTTAGACTTGCGATGTACGTGCTATTCCAAGAAAATAACAAGTGAAAAATATTATTTTAGACTTGTTTATTTTATGGAATTAAAATTATTTTAATTTAAACTCTGCGAGTTGACTTAACTTGCGAGTTGAGCTCACTCCTGCGAGTTGAGTCCAACTTGCGAGTTGAGTTCCAAGGTTTAAATACTTGCGAGCCTGCATGAAATACACACAGTCCTGCGAGCCCACAATTATTTCCCTTGCGAACTGACATTTGCGAACCGAACCAAAATTTCATCTCGCAAATATTTTCGTGATTCTTACTTCGAGAACGACACTTTCATTTCATTCATAATAATCACTTTTCAATTCTGAACATTTTGAGGTAAACATCAATGGATTTCATCACGTATTTAACTCAGAATCTAGATTTTTATAAAAATCATATGGTTTATGTTAATTAGAGTATTATGAACATAATGGCATAACCTGATTGCACTATGACTTGCCAAATTAATTTTTGATTGTGACATCATCATGGTAGTTCATGCTGCGAGTTGAGATCCAGACTCAACTCGCAGCCCGCTCCTACGAGTCCAACTTGCGAGTTGACTTGCGAGTCCAACCTGCGAGTTGACTTGCGAGTTGAAACTTGCGAGTTGACTCTGCGAGTTGAGCTTGCGAGTTGACTTGTTGACTCTGCGAGTTGAGCCTTGCGAGTTGACATGTTGACCTGCGAGTTGAAACTTGCGAGTTGACATGTTGACCTGCGAGTTGAATTGTTTGACTTGTTTGACCTGTTTGACTTACTTCCTTTTGGTTTAATTTGAGAACTCTTGATTAATTATGATTAAGAGTTAGAAATTAATAAACGGTTAGTCGTGTACACTTTAAAGTAAACACGAAAAACTTTATATCGTTAATTTATAAGACTTATGATCTCGTCTCTTAAGTTATATACTTTTAACAGGATTCACTAGCTAGTTCGACTTATTGATCTTATATATGATTAACAACTATCATTGTTAATTAAGTCTCACGGCTTAATAGTTCAATGAGGAGCTGTAGATCATATAAGTTTATCAATTTTGGTTAAACTAATTGTCTGACATTTGTGTGATGTTTATCTTACAGATATGTCTCGACAATTTGCTGCACAGCACAACGTGCTTGTTGATTTAGATGTCAATGCCCGAGGTGCAGCTAGGATAGCTCGAATTCTTACATTCTTGGGTCGATCAAGGATCCAGTATGCTGTCACGGAGTCCCCAGCATTATCAAGGGATCTATTAGATCAATTCTGGGCTAATATTCAGTTTGATATTGTTGTCAATCCAACGGTGATTCGCACACGGGTGAATGATCGACCCGTTATTTTCTCTTCCTCCGATCTACGGAACATTCTACTGTTGGGGACCGTTGATCAGGAAGCCGGACCTACAATGTTTTCCGGTAATTCCTTTAGGCGTTAGTCTTCGGGTAATGGAGATTCCTGTGGCATGTTCTTGTCACTGTCTTTGGTCCGAAAAAGGGCGGATATGATGAGTTGATGTTGATGCATCTTAGAGTGTATGTCAGCTGGTCAGTCTGTACTGTGTCTGTATATGTAATAGACTTAGAAAAATTACATTCTCTGTGTACTGCGACACACTGCTTGTGTCGCATGAGTTGTAGTTGCGACACAGTGTTTGTGTCGCAATAGTGATCTTTGCGACACAAGGCTTGTGTCGCAAAATGGCCAGTTTGTTTAGTATAAATATCAAAGTTAGAGATATTTAGGGTAAGACATTTTGCACTCACTTTATTCTCTGTATTTTGGCTGCTACACTCACTTTGAGAGAATATTTTGGGGATTGAGTAATATAAAGTTTTATCTCATTTGTTTATCATTTTGTCCAAACTTTATATTATTTTGCTTGTGTTCTTGTCTTCCTCTCCTCTTGATTTGATTAAAAGATCACCCTATGGGATCCACAGTTGAGCCCTTCGTTACTTTCAGCTGTACTGTCACTGGTTTATAATAAACCATACAGTTTCTCGGACTATGTTGTTGGAGAACTCACTCGACAAATCTTGGGAGGTGTTAGATCCCAATTTTTAATCTATCCACGGTTCTGCATGTTAATCATTAGGGCCTCTATCCCTGATCTGCCGGTTTTTCAAGCAGATTTAAAAGTTGATACCATTGGGATACGGGCATATAATGCGATGTTTATGCAAACCTCTCGCAGGTTCGAGATGCAACCACAGCTGACAGAGCTGTTTGGATTTTTGATTAATCCTGAGTATGTAACGCCACCAAACAACGGTTGGCTTGATGTTGATGTGGCAGAGGGTCCACCTGAGCCACAAGAGCTGATTGAGGAAGTGTTAGAGCAGGCAAATCAGCCAGGTCACCAAGGTAGATGCTGAAGTTGCTGCTGAAGTGGTACAGCACGTGTTGGGAGAGAACGATGATGCTACTGATCCGATCTTTAGAGATGTAGATCAATATGTGGCTGAGGGTCCAGATACTTCAGGACCAACTCCACTTGCTGAGGCACCTGATGTTGCTGGACCATCGGGACGAGACGGAGAAGCTGCTTCTGCTTCTGAGTCTGATTCTGATGATGATGATGAATCTGGACCACCTGGGTTTGTCACTGGAATTCCAGAAGGGATGATCCGATAGGGATCAAGATTGGTTATGGATCCGGCTCTGAAGTTAAAGAGGAAAGCCGTTGATCCGGATCCCGACTTCGTTATAGTCGAAGAAAATGAAGATGAAGAAGAAGATGAGGAGATGCTTGTTACTCGACCTCGCAAGCTGATTAAGCAAACAACTTCAACCTCTGCAGCTCCTATACAATCAAGTTCTACGCCCTCAGAGGCTGAAATGATTGCTGTTTTGGTTCGCCCGTCTTCGCACCCAACCACCAAATCCAGTAGGGTTGTCGCTTGTCTTTTGACCGATGTTGCTATGGAGATAGCAAAGAAAATGCAACCGCCCGCTCCCACTCCACCAACCACTCTGATGCTGCTCCTTCAACCTCAGCAAAGACTGACGCTGAACGCATTACACACTTAGAGTCCAGGGTTAGAGATTTGGAGGATACTGTCGACTTCTTACAATCTCAAGTTCTGTCTATTTCTGGGAGTGTCACTGAACAGAACAACGCTTACTCACTACTCATCAAGACAAATAGTAATCTAATAGATGATGTAGCTGATAAGCAGAGACAAATTGACAGACTTGATCGCCTGGTCACTAGCTTTCTGAAGGACAAGCCATCTCAAGGGGAGATATTGATATATCAGGAGTCCTGCAAGGAAGATGAACTGGCAAAAAAAGAAGAAATGATAAAGATGATGATCCCTCAGCTCAGAATGATAGTGAGCTGGCCGGTCCTTCAAAGACTAGTCAGCAGACTACGATTCAGGTCTGCTGGAGCTAGTGGAAGTGGTAGTGGAGCTGGTGCTGATACTGAAAAGGGTGGAGCTGAAGAAGGTGACACTTGTATTAATATAGACTGATTGTAATTATTAATACATTGTAACTGTGAATTATTTTGTAATATAATTTTGTAATTAAGATGTTTGAACTTGAATGTGTAAAACATTAATGTTTAAAATGTTATAATTATGAATGTTTTTATAATATAAGCCTTTTGTAATTCTAGATTGACTATGATCGATAAAAGAGTTATAAGATCATATAATATATGATGTTCGCATATTATAAGGCTTATTCAAATTTTAGATCGATTATCATATTCGATGAGAGATTTGAATAAGTGTATATATAATATATTTTAAATACACAAAGGGATTAATAAGAAAAATCTTAGATTGATTCAGGGAAATCAATGAAAGAACTTATGATATTAATCTATTTGTATATGTATTTCTATAGTTCTTGAAATGTTAAACTTATCAGATTCTGAAGGCGACATGCCAGATGAATTAGATGAGGACATTGACTTTGACCTTGAAGAAGGAGAGTTTGTTCCTCTTGAGGATTGGACTTCCAGTTTTGAAGTTGGGGTAGACGAGTGTGTAGATCTCGATGCTGATATTGATGAACACATCGTAAGCCCATCTACAACTAAGGTGATCATTCAGGACGAAGATGGAGAAAGAGTTGTTGATTTGGATGAAAATCTAGATGAATCTACTAGTTCTGAATCTGAAGATGAGCTTCCTGAAAGACTCAGAAAGAATCCCATGTTTAAACCTTTGAAAAGGAAAAAGCAAAAGATTGGGATGTCTGAAGTTGACATTACTGGAAAAAGAGCTCCAAGGAAAGGAATCATCGGCTGGTATTTTGACTCTGATTTGAAACTTTTCGCTATTAAAAGGTTTGACAGAGTTCAATGTTTTGACAAAAAGCTTAAAGTATTCAGTTCGCTTCCTCGATTTGAGATCCGAGACTTGGCACGCTTAAACCTGATAAATCCCAGTAATGATCCCTATGCAACTTATGTTGAGAGAATCATTCGGACTGAGGGTAGATCAATGAAGTTTGAGAAGATTAAGCCAAGAGTTGGAAAGACAATCAAATTAAAGGAACGCAGTCAGAGAACTGGCCGAAGATTAAGGAAAAAGACTTATCCAGCTGTCAAGTGTGTACAGCAGATATCGCTGAAGACAATGCCACAGAATATTCTGGGAAATCTTCTGAATTGGCACGTGGATTCAGAGACTGGTGAAGCTGTCATGGTTGAAGCTGATGATGAGGTTGAAGGAGGAGAGAGAGTAATTCTGACAGTCTATGACCATCGACACCTGATGAATCTGTCGAAGAAGGACCTGTTGAAATTACATGAAAACAGGATCTTAACTACAGAAGCATGGGGTGATCTTGCAAGAGATTATCAATTAATGGTGAAGACTAGTGTCAGAATGAAGATAACGACGCTATAGCTATTGTCAAGGGGGAGTCTGTTGGGACATGTTATTGTGACAACAGATCTAGCTTGTAATAGGACTAGTGTATTTATTGTCAAACTTGTAAAATTGGTTTTGACTCTTAAATGTATGATATTAACTTGTTATTATTAATTTTTAAATGTTATTAGGCAATTATCGTTTTCAAGTTAAAGTCTAATTCGCGAATTGAGAAGTCAACTCGTAGGTTTGACCTGCGAGTTGAGATCTCACCTCGCAGCCATCTGGGCTCGCAGACTATCTGGACTCGCAGCTTTGCTTGCGAGCTGAGATTTGGGCTCGCAGCCCATCTGGACTCGCAGGCCCATGGGCTGCGAGTTTAGTCAACTCGCAAAGCCCATGGCCTGCGAGTTGAACCAGATATATATATATATTTTAATGTTGCTCAAATTAAGAGTCTAGAAATCCGTGCTATTATTACACACACCAAATATTTAATTATTCTCCTCGAAATTCGTGCTGATATTAAGGCTATCATTGAATAGGCTCGGTTTCGATTGTTTAACACTTGTTAATATCAAAACGAAGCTTGTTAATTGATAGATTCGTTATATAAGGCTAAAACCTTAAGTATTGAGGGATTCCGCACCTTAATACCTAAAAGATAATCCGTTATCACTAACCAAGATCTAGAGACCTTACAGAGAAACCGGATTGGACAAAGAGTTTGGACAACACATCGTACCAAGCTCGTGGAGCTTGCTTTAATCCATATAGTGCTTTATCCAGTCGGTATAATTCAGTTGGGCGTTGTGGGTTGACAAAACGATCTGGTTGACCCACATAGACCTCTTCACTAAGAATGCCATTTAGAAATGTTGTTTTCACATCCATTTGATTGATTGTGATGTTCTTGTGAGCAGCATAAGCCAGAAAGATCCGAATGGCTTCAATACGTGTAACCGGTGCAAATGTTTCGTCATAATCAATCCCTTCTTGTTGATTGTACCCTTTTGCAACAAGTCGAGCTTTATTCTGAATATGACTCCATTTTCATACTTTTTGTTTTTGAATATCCATTTGGTGCCCACAATTGATTTGCCAAGTGGTCTAGGTACAAGTCTCTAAACTTTAAGACGATCAAATTGATTGAGTTTGTCTTGCATGACATTAATCTAATCATGGTCAAGTATAACATTTTTAACATTAGCTGGTTCAATGGAGCTCAGAAAAATTTTAATATAAACATTCATTTTGAGTAGCTTTTCTTGTTTGAACTCCAACTGATAGATCTCCAATTATTTGAGTACTGGGATGAGACTTTGTCCAGTTTCGCTCAAACGGTAGGTGTTGATATTCAAACTGAGTACTTGAAGTATCAACATAGGGTATAGGACTTGATAATTCCACAGGAGAAACAATTTGCGGGGCCGGTGGAAGTTCTGTCATTGATTCAGTAGATGATGAATTGGTCGATGATAATGATTCCGGTGATTCAATTACACATCGTGGGAAGATTCTGGACTAGGTAGATCAATTGAAACTTCAGTTGTTGAAGCATTCAGAGGAGAATTAGCAGACGACGAGGATTTTCAAAAGTATTCGTCATAAAAATCTAAAAACAATTCATCAATGTCATTCATAATTGATGTTTCAGATTTGTCTACTTCTTAACTTGTTAAAGCGGGTTTTGAGCTGCTTTGTTTAAAAACCATTTCTGACACTTCATTGAATTTGACATTTACACTTTCATTTACAATCCGCGTGCGTTTGTTGTAGACACGATAAGCAACTTTGTCTTTCGAATATTCGATAAAAATCCCTTCATCGCTCTTCGGGAAAAACTTTCCTAAATCTTCTCGATCGTTCAAGATATACCATTGACATCCAAAAATACGAAAGAAATTAACATTTGGAGGAAGATGGTTGATTATTCATATGGTGTCTTTTTGAATCTCTGGTTGATAATTGACCGATTCTGATTAAAACATGCAGTATTGATAGCTTCGGCCCATAAAAACATTGGTAGTTTTGAATTATTGAATATGTCAGCATTGTTCGTGCAGCTTTAACAAGAGTTCGATTTCATCGTTCAACAACACCATTCTGTTGAGGAGTACGTGCAGCGGAAAATTTATGTGTAATACCAACCGATTCCAAATATGAAGATAAGGTTTTGTTTTTGAATTCCGTTCCATTATCTTATCGAATTGAACGCACGGGAAGTTGCAGATTAACTTGTGTTTGCTTGAGAAAGTTGATTAGAGTATCTGGGGTTTCAGATTTAGACTTTAAGAAATATACCCATGCATATCATGAAAAGTCATCAACGATAACAACAATATATTTCTTACCATTGATCGTTTGATCACTCATTAGACCACATAAGTCCATGTGTAATAAATGGAGTAGAGACTCTGAGCTTGGTGTAATTTTGGACTTATGTGATGCATGTTTCATTTTACCCATTGCACATGATTTGCAAAAATGATCTGAATCATATTGCAATTCAGGTAAACCATGTACAATTCCGGAGCGTGTAAGATGATTGATTTGATGAAGATTTAAGTGAGATAATCAATGATGTCACAACCATGATTGTTGAGACAATGCTTTAGAAAGTAGACAAATGTCAGCCATTGGTTGTGCACTGTCAAGGTCAATTGTGTAGAGATTTGTTGATCGTGTCCAATTTAATAACTCTTGCCCATCTTCAGTTCGAACGCAACAACTTCTTTTTCGGAAAAGTACCGCTAAATATTTGTCACATAATTGACCTATACTGAACAAATTGTGCCCTAAACCTTCAACATAAGCAACCCATTTAATCATTATTTTACCCCAGACTAGATCTTCAATCCCCATTATTGCAACAACATGATTGTTTCCAAAACGAACTGTCCCCATGAATTTTTCAATAAAGTTTATCAGAAGGGACTTATCTCTAGTCATGTATCTAGAACATCCTGTAATAAGATACCAAACACAGAAGGGGCAAATATCTCAAATGCATCCACTGAAGGAGAAGCAGAATCTGATTCCGAGGTACAAAATTCTAAAACCATGATCACAACCCTACATGCTCTTAATCAAAGTTTAACTAAAAAGCTAAACTTAGAAAAAGATCATGTAAGTGAGCTTAGAACAGAATTAGAATGTAATTCTACTTTGATTAAAACGTTGACTCGGGATAAACTAGTTTTAAGAAACCATATGGAGGGTTATAAAACGAGTTCTGAAAAATATGAAAAAGAAAATATTTCTTTAAATCAAGAAGTTCTTGGTTTTTTTTCAGAATGCAAAGCACTAAGAGAACATGCAAATTTTGTTCAACAACGATATGATTTAGTCAATCAAGAAAGGAATTCATGTTTAAGCAAACTCAAAGACCTTCAAGATAAACTGTTTAAGCGTGGTCAAACTGATCAAATGATCTTTCTAAATAAACCAAAGGATATCAGATTTTATAATCCAAGAGAAGGATTAGGTTTTGAAAATCCTTGCTATTTACAAAAGGCAATTTCTAAAGTACCTACCTTGTATGACTATGGTAACATGGGAAGTATTTTAAAAATGTTCTTTGTAAAAACAACTAATGAAGAAGAAGTGATTGAGAACTTCAATAGATCAAAGGCAGAAAGCGTACAATTTTTGTTTAATTATACTCAATTAAACGAAAGTTATGGTACATGGAAAATTCCCCTTTTTGATGATTATTTTCCAAGTTGTTCTACATCAGTAATTGATCAAGATGAAGTTATAGAACAAGTGGTTAAAACAAAATTTATATTCCAAATTTAATTTTGGAAAACAAAATATTTGATCTTGAAAAACAAATAACCACTCTACAACTAAATTTTGATCAAGAACGAACAACTCTTTTACAATCTATTGAACTACTCAAAAACTCAGCTTCTTCATCTAGTTCTGTTTCAGTTTCAAAATCTTCTCTTGAAATTGATTTTGATAAACTCATGGAATCCGAGGATGATTTGGAAACAACATTTATGAAAAAGGTTGAACAACGTGTTAAACAATCTTTGAAACAAAAGTGCTTAAAGCAAACAGTCTATGCTCCGATTTCTTCAAACAAGAGCATTCGATCATAATTTTCAAATACTAATACTGGTGTTTTTCATGTTTCAGATCTAAAATCGACAAGTCATCATGTCAAATCCCGAAGTCAAACGTCTAAACAAGCTTTACATGTTCTTATTCGTGTAACTACAACAATATCCATAGACATAGTTCATTGTATTTAAGGAATTCAAACATTTGTAATCCTACTTTACGTTATTCTATAAATCATTCTATGCATGTTAATGAATCTATGTTGAAAGATAGGATTGTAGCTAGATGAAATAATTACTATCATCCTACTAAACAACATCACTCAAGAACATGGGAATCAAAGGGTTGGGATCAACATCGTTATCAATCAAAATGGATTCCAAAATCACAATTTTCAGGAAATACATGGATTTCTAAATAAACAAGAAAACCCAAACCAATCTATAAATGGGTCCCTAAAAAGAAACAATCCACCATTAATTGTACTAACCCTTACGAACTCGTTGCAAAATGGGTTCCTAAGGTTATTTCAATGATTTGATTTTGCAGAAAATCTCATTATGTGTTTGGTATCTTGATTCAGGATGTTCCAAACACATGACCGGAGATAAGTCCCTGCTAGTAAATTTTGTTGAGAAATTAATGGGGACTGTTCGATTTGGAAACAATCATTTTGCTGCCTTAATAGGGGTTGGAGATTTAGTGAGGGGCAAAATCACAATAAAACGGGTGGCTTATGTTGAAGGGTTAGGTCACAATCTCTTTAGTATTGGTCAATTTTGTGACAAGGATTTAGAGGTTCTATTTCGTAGACGAAGTTGTTGTGTTCGAACTGAAGATGGACAACAATTATTAACCGGAACCCGTGGCACAAACCTCTACACCATTGATCTAGATAGTGCACAACCCATGGCTGATGTATGTTTACTATCAAAAGCCTCTTCTCAACAACTATGGTTGTGGCACCGTCGGTTTTCTCATCTCAATGTTAATCAGATCAATAAACTCTCTCGCTCTGGTGTTGTTCATGGTTTACCTGAATTACAATATGATCAGGATCATTTTTGTAAATCATGCACACAAGGTAAACTACACTACATCATACATCACATAAATCCAAACCTTCACCTAGTTCAAAGTCTGTTCTTCATCTACTTCATATGGATTTATTTGGACCAATGCGCATTCAGACCATCAATGGCAAGAAGTACATCCTTGTAATCGTGGATGATTTTCCCGTTACACATGGGTTTTCTTCTTACAATCTAAATCTGATACACCAGAAACTCTCATCAACTTTCTCAAACAAACACAAGTGAATTTGCAACTTCCTGTGCGCTTAATCTGATCAGACAATGGCACGAAGTTCAAAAACAAAACCTTATCTTCATATTTGGAATCGGTTGGCATTACTCATCAATATTCCGCTGCACGTACTCCACAACAAAATGGTGTCGTTGAACGTCGAAATCGAACTCTTGTTGAGGCAGCTCGCATAATGCTTATAAACTCTCAATCAGAAGCTGTAAATACTGCATGTTTTACACAAAACCGGTCAATAATCAATAAGCGGTTCGGCAAGACACCTTATGAAATTATAAACAACCGTCCTCCAAATGTAAAGTTTTTCCGAATATTTGGATGTCCTTGCTATGTGTTAAATGATCATGAAGATTTAGGAAAGTTTTCTCCAAAGAGTGACGAAGGAGTTTTTATTGGTTATTCAAGGGATAAAGTTGCTTATCGGGTTTATAACAAGAGAACAAAGATCATCAATGAAAGTGTTAATGTTAAGTTTGATGAATTGTTGGAAATGGTTTTTGAACAAAGCAGTTCAAAACCCGCTTTAACCAGTTCAGAAGCAGACAAATCTGAAGCATCAATTATGAATGACATTGATGAATTGTTTTCAGATTTTTATGATGAATAATTTGGAAAATCCTCGTCGTCTGCTGATTCTCCTCAAACTGTTTCAACTTCTAAAATTTCAATCGATCTACCGAGTTTAGAATCTTCCCACGATGTACAAATTGAATCACCAGAATCATCATCACCAGTTATTTTATCATCTACTGAATCAATGCCAGATAATACACCAAATCTGCCAAATGTTTCCCCTATTGCATTATCAAGTCCGATACCCTATGTTGATACTTCAAATACTTAGTTTAAATATCAACACATACCGTTTGAGAGAAAATGGACCAAGTCTCATCCAAGTACTCAAATAATTGGAGATCCATCAACTGGAGTTCAAACAAGGAAAGCTACTCAAAATGAATGTTTATATTCAAATTTTCTGAGCTCCATTAAACCAACAAGTGTTAAAGATGTTATACTTGATCATGATTGGATTAATGCCATGCAAGATGAGCTCAATCAATTTGAGCGTCTTAAAGTCTGGAGACTTGTACCATGACCATCTGGCAAGTCAATTGTGGGTACCAAGTGGATATTCAAAAAAAAAAAGGAT
Organism: Logfia minima; assembly: GCA_963921325.1. Lineage (NCBI taxonomy): Eukaryota > Viridiplantae > Streptophyta > Magnoliopsida > Asterales > Asteraceae > Logfia > Logfia minima. The sequence continues at coordinate 22,815,707 of OY992768.1, forward strand.
GAAAATGGGGTCATTATTCGGAATAAAGCTCGCCTAGTTGCAAAAGGGTACAGTTAACAAGAAGGGATTGATTATGACGAAACATTTGCACCGGTTGCACGAATCGAAGCCATTCGAATCTTTCTGGCTTATGCTGCTCACAAGAATTTCACAGTCTACCAAATGGATATGAAAACAACTTTTCTCAATGACATTCTTAATGAAGAAGTATATGTGGGTCAACTAGACGGTTTTGTAGACCCAAAGCGACCAAATGATGTATACCGACTGGATAAAGCGCTATATGGATTAAAGCAAGCTCCACAAGCTTGGTACGATTTATTTTCCAAATTCCTTGTTCAATCCGGTTTTTCAAAGGGTACAATTGACACTACTCTTTTTATTAAGAAACAAAAAGATGATATCATATTAATTCAAATATATGTAGATGATATCATATTTGGATCCACTAATGTCAAATATTGCAAAAACTTTTCGGCATTAATGGTATCTAGATTTGAAATGAGCATGATGGGTGAAATGAATTTTTTCCTTGGGTTGCATGTTAAACAACTATCAAATGGAATTTTTATCAATCAAACCAAATATATTTTCGATCTTTTGAAAAAATTTCAAATGCTAGATTGTCAACCCATATCCACACCCATGGAAGCTCGATCTTGATTAAATGTCGATACCACGGGTAAATCAGTAGATCAAACTTTATATCGAAGCATGATCGGCTCCTTAATGTATTTAACTTCGAGCCGTCCAGATATCATGTATTCTATATGTGTCTGTGCTAGTCAAACGAATTTTGAGATATCTTAAATATTCAATTGACTTAGGGTTGTGGTATCCTAAGGACACTGGTTTTGAGCTAACAGCATATTCAGATGCAGATCATGCAGGTTGTAAACTAGATCAAAAAAGCACATCTGGTGGTGTACAATTTTTGGGAGATAAGCTTGTAAGTTGGACTTCCAAAAAGCAAAACTGTGTTTCAACATCCACAGCTGAGGCAGAATATGTTGCAGCTGCTGTTTGTTGTTCACAAGTTTTGTGGATGAGATCACAACTTATGAACTATGGTTTTACATTTGAAAAGATACCAATCTATTGTGATTCTTAGAGTGCGACTGCTATTTCCTGCAATCCGGTCCAACACTCAAAAACAAAACACATAGATATTCGGTATCATTTTATAAAAGATCACATTGAAAAAGGGCATATTGAGTTATTTTTTGTCAAAACAGATTATCAATTGGCCGACTTATTCACTAAACCTTTAGATGAAAAACGATTTCACTTTTTGGTGTCTCAGTTAGGCATGCTTTCTCTTAAGCAATAATCTGTCAATTTCAACTCAAGATGCAAAGTACGGTCATATTTTAAGGGGGAGAATCATGAGTTGAAATATTTTGCATGTTGATGCATAATGGTTTTTACACAAATTCAGAGTAAAACCCGATCTTCAAAAGAAAAAGAGATTTTGTTTTTATAACTCACCTTTATATCTAGTATTTTATAAATCTTATGCATATGTTAAGGGGGAGTATTTTTCAAAATCCAAAACTTTCAAGTGTTCAAATCTATTTGCATATTGCTTAACACTTTGAAAGATTCTCAAAGACTTTTTTGATACTCCAAGGATTGATGGATAACCAGATTACCAATTTCAATCAAATTGTTTGGCAAAATGCTATTTTTTGTACTAAGTGTTAGTTTATAAATTACTCCTATAATCCTCCAGAGCCGGTTGGATTTACCTATGGAGTCACTTTCCAAATATAGGATGAAAGTTTAAGTCTTAAAATGAGGGTGGAGTAGAAAAATTGAGTAAGGGTGAAAATTCTAGTACATAACAACATAATTTTAAAGCAAATGCCAACTAAGGGTGGACTAGAAAAATTGAGTAAGGTTGAGTGAGGAGTGTGTGAAAGGGTTAAAAGAAAAAGAAAACCCTCACTAAACAAATAATCGCTGGGTAGCCACATCTATTATCAGAAATCATGTATTGATTTTAGGTATTGAAGGAGACATCATGGACCCAGTGATGCAATGCACATATACCCTCCTAACCACTCAAGAATTTCTTAATAAATTCTTGTTTCAGTATTCTCACGGAGATTTTACACATAATCTATCGACAACTCTGTTGGAGTTTGTTGATATTGAAACAAGAGGACAGTCTACTCCAGTCCCTGACATCATTAATGCACTAATTGAGTCTAGAGCCTGAAAAGAATAAAATTCTAGGACACATGTGTATTATTGCACTCTATGTCTAAGTGACATTTTGTATATCTATGTGATATTGTCGGAACATTCATAGTGATACCTAAAATGGTATTCCACAATGATTGAATGGAAATCCTACCAATGCTAACATCAAAGCCAACATTGAACGTAGGTCACTCAATTGAAACATTTAATTGATTCAATTGTTGTGCTAACTGGTAATCTATGTGATCCAGGAGTTATAGTATCTTCAGAAATGTGTTTTCTGATTATACAATCAACTTTTCTGAGATTACATCAAATGAATTGTTGCTTACCTTTGGTTACTAAAACGAATGAGAAAAACACTCTTCCAAAATGACATGTTCAAGATATTCATGCTTTATCACAGTTACTATCAAGGAAGAATGATTAAAGTTACAAGCTCAGGTACACTGAAAAGAAAAGAAATAAAGAAGAGATTCTGTCAAAGATAAAGGTCAAAAGCTCTAGAAGTTCAGATATACTTTTAAGGGGGGCTAGAGCTAGAGTTAAGAGTCAAGAAATAAAGTCATAAGAAAGTTCAAAGAAAGAGAAGATTGCTGAAAGTTTATCAATTTCAAAGAAGCTTAAAAGGAAAGAGTACACAAGAGAAGAAGTTCAAAGTCAACAAAACGTATATGAAGAAAAGATTAAAGGAGAAGAGAAGAATATAACTCAAAAGAAAGTTCTATTTTTTTTTATGTCAAAGACATATAAGTACAAGAGTCAGAAGACAAAAGACTTCTCAAATAAAAAGGCAGAGATAACAAGATTCTCAAAACTGCAAAGGAATTCAAGAATAAAGAACATACTCAAAGATACAAGATGCTAAATCCTAGGGGGAGATTGTTAGATATAAAATAGGATTTGCACTTGTACATATTAGAACCTGCGATTTTATCAAGATGCGACACTAAGATAATGTCACAATAACAAAAGGTGCGAACTTAATATTAAAGTCGCATAAACAAATAAGGTCACAGGTACAAGTTAGTATAAATACAGAACTCAGCCTTTCATTTCATAAGTTGTTGAACCTGAGAGAAATTGTGTGTGCCTTTGTAATACTTAAATTGAGAGAGATTGAGAGCTTGTAACTGATTCTTAAAAGCAATACATAATCATTTGATTACTTGTTTATATTCATTCATATACATACGCACATATACTCTCGGATTTATTTCAATTCACATCCAAATCACAAGATTAGATCCAACAGAGTCTTTATTTATGGATGCGTCGTTTATACGATCCTATCACTTATTTGACACGAAGTTGTCCATAATCAGATAAGGGCATGTCACTTGGATAGTAAATACAAAGTGTTATTTAGCACCGGAAGTTCTCCCAAATGCAATAACCAATTTATCCTAATAGTTATCCTTGAGTCTTGTTCCTCATTCTCAGATGTCATAGACATCTGTATCGATGACGTGAAATTTTGAATAAACAATAACATGAACGTGCGTTAAGCCACCAGAACAAGTTGGGATAACCTTGTCTAACGGTCAGTTAAATTGTCATCATTTGTTTATAAGAATCTATCATTACTATTCTACTACATTACTATGAACGAACAATAATCAAGTAATATTTGAAGACCTAGTCATACATTCAATTGAATAGCGGAATAAAGTGAGACTGACTAAACCTATGCAACAATCAAACAAGAACATGTAATAGGTATATGAAGGCAACATTTAGTTTTATAATTTAGGTGAAGGAATTAACTAAGTTGTGGAAATTCTGAAAGTTCTCAAAAAACTATCCACTATACGATATCAAATCTAATATATCTCTACTCTCATGCTCCGTGTGTCCAACGGACGTATTTCAGTCAAAAGAACAGTTGTCATGCTGAGTTCAAATGAATCTTCTAACACAGAATAATTGAGTGACCTACACCTATATGTTAATTACGTTCATTTAAAGGCAAGGTTTCAACCACAACATGAGTTGGACCGATAAACGCTTGAGATTCTATTCAATTATTCATATATTAATTAGTTATTGTGTTGACAGAGTAACAGTACAATTAATTACATAACTACGCCTATAAAATTATCTAAATCATGGCAAACATACAAGCAACTTAATCACTAAGCATGACAATAAACATTTCTAATATTAATAAATCACAAACATCAAACGGAACATTATGACGAATTAATAAAAGAAAATGATAAATATTACATCGTAAACGTTGCGAGCAGAATAACACTTATATTTCTTCCGAATATCCAAAGCGTTACATTGGTAAGCTAACTACTACTAACTATTACATAATTAAATCTCTAATCCCTTACTTATCTTTCCTTAAATTAACTAATTTAATCTAGAGAGAGAGAGTAACTAGAAGGAAACTAGAAGGAAACTAGGAAGAAAGTTGAAGTGAATTGAGTAGAATGGGGTGTGTTGGTTGAAGGAGGAGTTAGATATATATATATATATATAGAAGATGATTTCAGCCCGGATTTTGATTCCCAAGCCGTATTTGACCACCTCGAAATCATCCCGTATCGCACGAACCGGATCAAGCACGTCCAGTTATGCATATACGGTTTATTTGAACCGTATACGGTTCATCTGAGCCGTATACGGCTCTTTTAGCCTGTATCCGGGTCACTTGGGCCGTATACGGTTCATTTGAGCCGGATTTGCGGGGTCGTAACTCGTGTGTGCGGGGTCGTAATTCTTCGTTTGCTTGTTTTGGCTCGAACTTTTTATTTTCTTGTCCGTTTTTAGCGATTCTTGAACCCACACGATTGTAAACGCATGATCTATAACTTAAGACTGATCAAAGATAGTTTCCATAAAATTATTAGAAAGATGATTATGACGCAATCGAATCGTCTCATGTTGACTTTTCTCCATTTTACTCATTTTTTGCCAGTTTTTGGTGATTTTGCAGCATCGTCCTTGTAATTACCTAATTAACACAATAAAGAAAATAAATGTGATATTTGGATTAAAATTTTAGTTATTAAATTAATATAGATAAGATAACGTGAGTAAAAACGTAACTTTTTACACGCTATCAGATTGTCATGTTCCAATTTCAAGCAGAAAAAGACACTTTCGGGTACAAAAGTTCAAGCTTTTGGCGGATTCTGTTTTATCATTTGATTAACCATATCTTAGTGCTTGTTCTCTTTATGTTTTATCGTGTGTAGTATAAGGTTTTTATAATTGCTCTATAAATAAATAGAGGTTCGTTGTCTTTGTAAAAATCATAATTGATTAAGAATGCAAATTTAATAGAGTTAATGATTTTCTCCTAAAATGCTCGGTATGTCTTTATAAAGGTAAAAAATAAAACCTATGGGACAAAAATAATTGGAGGTGTTTATCTTAATGAATTATATTTGTTGTAAGGTCGCTAGATCTTGGTTCGATAACGGATTATCTTTTAGGTATTGAGGTGCGGAATCCCTCAATACTTAAGGTTTATGGCTTATATAACTAAGCTATCAATTAACAACCTTCGTTTTGATATTAACTAGTGTTAAACAATCAAAACCGAGCCTATTCAATGATAGCGTTTATATCAGCACGAATTTCGAGGAGAATAATTAAATATTTGCTGTGTATTATAATGGCACGGATTTTTAGACTTATTTAATAATGAGCAGCATTAAAATATTTATATCTGGTTCAACTCGCAGGCCATGGGCTTTGCGAGTTGACTCAACTCGCAGCCCATGGGCCTGCGAGTCCAGATGGACTGCGAGCCCACATCTCAGCTCGCAAGTAGGTCCTGCGAACCGAGAAAGCTGCGAGCCCAAAACTCAACTCGCAGAGGAAAGCTGCGAGTCCAGTTTAAGCTGCGAACTGAGATCTCATCTCGCAGGATATTTGACCTGCGAGTTGACTTCTCATTTCTCGATTCTGACTTTAACTTGAAATCGTTAATTGTCTACTAACATTTAACAAATAATAATAGCAAGTTAATATCATATATTTACGAGTCTAAACCAATTTTACAAGTTTGACAATAAATACACCAGTCCTATTACAAGCTAGATCTGTTGTCACAATAACATGTCCCAACAGACTCCCCCTTGACAATAGCTCTAGCGTCGTTATTTTCAACTTTGTCTTTGCTCTTTACTTGTAAATACTACTGCCCATATGAATCTTCATTCTAATACAAGTCTTCACCATTAATTGATAATCTCTTGCAAGATCACCCCATGCTTCAGTCGTCAGGATCCTATTTTCATTTAACTTCAACAGGTCCTTCTTCGACAGATTCATCAGGTGTCGATGGTCATAGACTGTCAGAATTACTCTTTCTCCTCCTTCAACTTCATCATCAGCTTCAACCATGACAGCTTCATCGGTCTCTGAATCCACGTGCCAATTCAGAAGATTTCCCAGAATATTCTGTGGCATAGGTTTTAATGGTATCTGCTGCATGCACTTGACAGCTGGATAAGTTTTCTTCCTTAATCTTCGGCCAGTTCTCTGACTGCGTTCCTTTAATTTGATCGTTTTTCCGACTCTTGGCTTAATCTTCTCAAACTTTATTGATCTACCCTCAGTCCGAATGATTCTCTCAACATAAGTTGCGTAGGGATCTTTACTGGGATTTATCAGTTCTAGGCGTGCCAAGTCTCGGATTTCAAATCGAGGAAGCGAACTGAATACTTTGAGCTTCTTATCAAAATATTGAACTCCGTCAAACCTTTTGATAGCGAAAAGTTTCAAGTCAGAATCAAAATACCAGCCGATGATCCCCTTCCTTGAAGCTTTCTTTCCAGTTATATCTACTTCAGACATCCCAACCTTTTGCTTTCTCCTTTTCAGAGGTCTAAACATGGGATTGTTTCTGAGTTTTTCTGGAAGGTCATCTTCTGATTCAGAACTAGTTGATTCATCTAGATTTTCATCTAAATCAACAACCCTTTCTCCATCTTCTTCCTGGATGACCACTTTAGTTGTAGATGGGCTTACGATGTGTTCAACAACATCAGCGTCAAGATCTACACACTCGTCTGCCCCATCATTAACAATGAAAGTCCAATCTTCAGGAGGTACAAACTCTCCTTCTTCAAGGTCAAAGTCAATGTCCTCATCTAATTCATCTGGCATGTCGCCTTCAGAATCTGATAAGTTCAACATTTCATGACCTATAGAAATACATACACAAATAGATTAATATCATAAGTTCTTTCATTGATTTCCCTGAATCAATCTAAGATTTTTCTTACTAATCCCTTTGTGTATTTAAAATATATTATATATACACTTATTCAAATCTTTCATCGATTATGATAATCGATCTAAAATTTGAATAAGTCTTATAAAATATGCGATCATCATATATTATATGATCTTATAACTCTTTTATCGATCATAGTCAATCTAGAATTACAAAAGGCTTATAATATACAAACATTAATAATTATAACATTTTAAACATTCAAGTTTAAACATCTTAATTACAGAATTATATTACAAGATAATTCAAAGTTGCAATGTATTAATAATTACAATCAGTCTATATTAATACAAGTGTCACCTTCTTCAGCTCCACCCTTATCAGCACCAGCACCAGCTCTACTACCACTTCCACTAGCTCCAGCAGACTCCCCCTGAAGTGTAGTCTGCTGACCAGTCGTTGAAGGACTAGCCAGCTCACTTTCCTTTTCAGCTGAGAGATCATCGTCTTCATCATTCTTCTTTTTCTTTGCAAGCTCATCTTCTTTACAAGACTCTTGGAAGGCCTTTATCTTCCCCTGAAATGGCACGTCCTTCAGAAAGGTGTGAGCAAGGCGATTAAGTCTATCAATTTGCCTCTGTTTGTCAGCTACATCATCTATCAGAGTGTTATTCGTCTTGATGAGCAGTGAATAGGCATCATTCTGATTAGTCATGTTATCAGACATAGACAACATTTGAGAAATCAAGAATTTGACAGTTTCTTCCAACTCTCGAACTCTGGACTCTAAGCTATTAATACGATCTGAATCAGTCGTAGAGGAGGTGGATGGAGCAGCATTAGTTGTGGTTGGTGGCGTGGGAGCGGGCGGTTGCATTTTCTTCGCTATCTCGGTAGCAACATCGGTTAATAGATGCGCCGCAACCCTGCTAGATTTGGTGGTTGGGTGCGAAGACGGACGAACCAAAGCAGCAATCATTTCAGCCTCTGAGGGCGTAGAACTTGATTGTATAGGAGCTGCAGAGGTTGAAGCTGTTTGCCTGATCAGCTTGCGAGGTCGAGTAATAAGCACCTCCTCCTCTTCTTCTTCTTCTTCTTCTTCTTCTTCTTCGTCAACCAAAACAAAATCGGGATCTTGGTCCACGGCTTTCCTCTTTAACTTCAATGCCGGATCCATAATCAATTTTGATCCTTGACGAATCATCCCTTCAGGGATACCGGAGACAAACCCTTGTGGTCCAGTCTCATCATCATCATCATCGGCATCAGACTCAGATTCAGAAGCAGAAGCAGCTTCTCCATCTCTGCCCGATGGCCCAACAGCATCAGATGCCTCAGTAGGTAGAGGTGGGCCAGAGGTACTCGGACCTGCAGCCAAAAATTGATCTATATCTTTAAATACCTGATCAGTGTCCTCTTCAACTCGTGGTGGCTCAGCAATATATTGATCCACATCCTGCAAGATAGGATCATTTGCATCATCATTTTCAGCCAAAACTTGTTGCACTACTTCAGCAGCAACTTCAGCATCAACTTGTGGCTCTTGCTGATTTGCCTGATTCAGAACCTCCTCTATCAGCTCTTGTGGTGCAGGCACAGTTGGAGCCACATCAACATCAATCCAACCATTGTTAGGTCCAAAAATAGTGACAAGAACGTGCTACAGGAACCTCCATTCTCCGAAAACGAGCGCCTTCAAAAACTGACGGCCTCTCTTGGGTCCAACATACCCCATTCGTCCTAGAGCTCCCTCGATAAAGTCAGACGGAAACTCAGTTGGTCCATCTTCCTGCTCTACAGTTCCCAACTGTAATATGTTTCTCAGATCAGAGGCAGAGAAGATAACCGGACGATCATTAATCCACGTCTGGAGGACCGGAGGATTCACAGATGTGTCATATACAATATTAGCCCAGAACTGGGTAAGTATATCTTGTGAAAGAGCAGGTGACTCTGTAATGGCATACTGTATCCTTGATCGACTCAAAAATGTAAGAATCCGAGCGACCCTGGATGCACCTCGTGCATTGATATCTAGATCAACAACCACGTTGTGATGAGCAGCGAATAGTCGAGCCATATCTAAAATATCACAAATTACACAAATGTTAGACAATTAGTTTAACCAATATGATCTACAACTCATAATTGAACTATTAAGTCGTGAAACTTAATTATCAATTATAGTTGTTAAACATAAATAGAATCAGTAAGTCGAACTAGACAGGTATATTACTTATTACAGAAAGTCATAAGTCTTATAAAGTATACGGTTTTACGTGTTTACATTAAAGGCGACACGTCTAACCGTAGACTATTTAACCTATAAACGCTTAATTAGTTAAACTAATCGAGAATTCGTAAGTTAAAATTGAAAATTCAAACAATTCAGCTCGCAGAATAAGTCAACTCGCAAGAGTCAACTCGCAAGCAGTTCAACTCGCAGAGTCAACAAAAGTCAACTCGCAGAGTTCAACTCGCAGAGTTCAACTCGCAAATTCAACTCGCAGAGTTCAACTCGCCAGTCAGACTTGCAAGTCAACTCGCAGGTTGGACTCGCAAGTCAACTCGCAAGTTGGACTCGCAAGTCAACTCGCAGAGTGGACTCGCAGGAGTGGGCTGCGAGTTGAGTCTGGATCTCAACTCGCAGCATGAACTGCCATGATGACATCATTTTTGAATCTCAATTTTGGCGAGTTTTAATATGATCAAGCTATGTCATCTTGTTCTATACACTCAGATTGACCTAAACCCTAAGGTTTCTTGTCTTTTTGAGATACAATTTTGATGATTTTAGTAATTTTAAAACCAAAACCCTCATTTTATTTAAATGTCGTTTTTGATCAAATTACACGGTGGATTAGCTTGATTTATACCTTAAAATGATCACAATGATAAAGTGTATAAAATCGATGGAGTGAAAAATCCGATCCTCAAACAAAAATTTCGAAAATAAAATGAATATTGATCTCGGTTCGCAACAGTGGGTTCGCAACAGAGATCTGGATTCGCAGAACTGTGTGGGAGTTTCAGCGGGCTCGCAGGTATTTATACCTGTTGACTCGGCTCGCAGAACTCAACCCGCAGAGTTGAGTTCAACTCGCAACCCCAAGTCAGTTCGCAGCACTATTCTCAACTCGCAATTTTTGTCCAAAAATACATTTTAATTATAAAACGTAATTTTTAAATCCAAAAACTAAACAAGTCTAAAATAAATGTATCTTTCACTTGGTTTTCTCATGGAATAACGAACAAGTCTAAAATAAAATATTTTTCACTTGTCTTTCCTAGAAAAATGCGCACAAGTCTAAAATAAAGTATTTTTCACTTGTGAGACTTAGGAGAACGTGCACAAGTCTAAAATCAGAGGATCTTTCACTTGTGATGCGATCATGCGATAACACAAACGATAAACATAAATAAATAAAATAAAATTAAAGAAGATTTACTAAAATAAGAAAAATGCGAACAAATGCATAAAAATGAAAATAAAATAAACGACAGTGATTCATGATAAACATTGGTATCAAGTACCCTTGTATTAATGAAACACATAGACGAAAAATAAAATACAATAAAATAAATTAAAATAAATCCTAATCGAGGGCGTTAAGAAATTATCAATAGTGGGATCATATTAGAAAGAAACAGCCGAACTAATTGTTGAGTAAAAATTCTAAGAAGATTTTTAGTATTCATACCTCATGAAATTCTCAATAAGTTACACAAAATCTCACACTTTATCCATTTTTCAACTTACATTTATAAAAGTATAACTTGGTAACCTATCTCCACAAAATATAACATTCACATCAAAATGAAGTGATTTAAATATCACGGACAGTTCAAGACGATTACTAGTATTATAATCCATATAAGCAAAGTCTACACTGACTTTCAAGCGAACTTTTATTGTTTGTATGTGTATTACCTAATGTGATTCAAAATATGACATACTGAGAAATCTAGTAGAACACATAACACTGTATCTTTCACTTTCAAGGTAGAGGTCACTAAATGATGTTCTTTTCGAAACATATGACATACTCTTGAGTAAATTTAAAATGTGACAAACATCAAACCTGTTTTGTGGATACTAGTGGTTCTAGATCTGTACTTAGTACAACATAAGATTCCTTAGTATAGACAAAACAAGCTTGAAACCATTGGCAAAACTAAAGGAGTCAGGTCTGTACTTAGTACAATAAAGACACCAATAGTGTTACTAATAGCCATAATTCTTATTATTTGTCTTGATATATTTTCATAGATTTCTTGATAACAGTGTATGGTCAGACTGTCCTTCATCAATTAAGACTTATGTCATATGTCATAAAGCAGATCACACGAGATAACACACAGAAGATTTATAGCTTATTATATGCTTAGAAATCTAAGCAGAATTTGTCTACCAGTACATCATATAATGAAGCTGTCTAGATCTTAAGTTTTTTTTTTTTTTTTTCTTTTTTTTTTTTTTCAATCAAATTATAATATGTGGAGAGAGGTGTATACTAAAATAAAGATAAGTAAAAGCCTGGTTTTAAAGATGTAAAGTTCATGTAACTAATTTGAATCTACTAACACATCTAATTTAAGACTTTTTCCTACAATTATTAATCCGATTCCTCTAACTTACTATCATTTCCCAGTTGATAAAGACTTAACCCTTATCGGAGGCGATTCCCCGTAGGTAACAAGCAAATGAATGCCAAACGCCTTACCCCCCCTTTTTTTTTTTTTTTTTTTAATAAACATAAACAACTAATAAATATAAACGACTAATTATTACAAACTAACTTTATGGAAGACTAATCCTCTGGATTTCTCATTCCATTTAGTTGCACCAATTTCTCGAATCGAGCTCTGTCGAACGCTTTGGTGTATAAGTCTGCTAAATTATCCACAGATGGAACCTTAGCTAACTTTATCAGGTTCTTCTCAGCACAGTCTCTAATAAAGTGATGTCGAATATCAATATGTTTAGTTTTACTGTGCTTGACCGGATTATTGGTTATTGAGATCGTTGATTCATTATCAATCATCATAGGAGTATTTGTTATACTCACCCCATAATCAAGCAATTGCTGTTGTATCCACAGAACTTGGGAACAACAGCTGCCAGCTGCAACATACTCAGCTTCACATGTAGAAATGGCTACTAAGGTTGCTTCTTGCATTGCCAAGAGACCAGTCTACCTCCTAGGAATTGACATCCACCGGTTGTAGACTTTCTATTCTGATTGCATCCTCCGTAATCAGAATCAGTGTAAGCCACAAAATCTAAGTCTCCATCAGTCGGATACCAAAGTCCCAGTTTCGGTTTCCCTTTGAGGTAACGAAGAATCCGTTTTACAGCTTGCATGTGAGATTCTTTAGGAGTAGCTTGATATATTACGCAGACACATACTGCAAACATTATATCAGGCCTTGATGCTGTAAGATACATTAGTGATCCAATCATGACCCTGTAAAGAGTAGGATCTACGTCTCTATCACTCGATGTATCTGGACCAATACCTTGGGCTTCCGGAATAGGAGTATGAAAAATTCTTGATTCTTCCATCTTAAATCGTTCTAGAAGCTCATTAGTATACTTAGTCTGATGAATGTGTTGGGACACGTTATTGTGACAATAGATCTAGCTTGTAATAGGACTAGTGTATTTATTATCAATCTTGTATATATTGGTTTAGACTTGTAAATATATGATATTAACTTGTTATTATTATTTGTTAAATGTTATTAGACAAATATCGATTTTAAGTTAAAGACTGAATCGCGAATTGAGAAGTCAACTCGCAGACCAATCTGGACTCGCAGCTCTCAGCTGCGAGTTGAGATCTGGGCTCGCTGTAAACTGGACTCGCAGGTCTTACCTGCGAGTTGAGTTTTGGGCTCGCAGCTATCTCGGTTCGCAGGACCTACCTGCGAGCTGAGATATGGGCTCGCAGTCTATCTGGACTCGCAGGCCCATGGGCTGCGAGTTGAGTCAACTCGCAAGGCCCATGGCCTGCGAGTTGGACCAGATATAAATATTTTAAATGCTGCTCATTATTACAGACCTAGAAATCCGTGCTTTTGACACACACACCAAATATTTTAAATATTCTCTCCTCGAAATTCGTGCTGATATAAAGGCTATCATTGAATAGGCTCGGTTTTGATTGTTTAACACTAGTTGATATCAAAACGAAGCTTGTTAATTGATAGATTAGTTATATAAGCCTAAAACCTTAAGTATTGAGGGATTCCGCACCTCAATACCTAAAAGATAATTCGTTATCGCTAACCAAGATCTAGAGACTTACAATTGGTATCAGAGCTTTCGGGCTTAGAAACGTTGTGGTTACAAGGTTTTTGGTTATATAACATCTTTAGGGTCGTTTTTCGAACGAAATCTACGGATTTATTCGTAAAATACCAAAAAGTTTCAGTTCCCAGATTTCGAGGCGCCGTTTTGCGAGTTGAGATTAGGGTTACTGTTATCTGCGAGTTGAGAATTAGGGTTTGAGCTGTGAGCTGAGTCTCTTGCGAGTTGAGATTCCTGCGAACCGAGTTCCATTGCGAACTGAGTTCCTTTGCGAACTGAGATTTCTGCGAAACGAGTTGAGATTCCTGCGAACCGAGTTCCATTGCGAACTGAGTTCCTGCGAGCTGAGATTCTCTGCGAGTTGAGATTGACTTGCGAACTGAGATTCTCTGCGAGCCGAATCTTACTTGCGAACTGAGATTTTTGCGAGCTGAGACTTCTGCGAACTGACATTTCCTGCGAACTGAGTTTAGTTGCGAGTTGAGATTATTGAATTCGCAATATAACTTAATTTTTCACTTTAAAATGTCTGATTTAAGCCGAATGATCGAGATGGAACACGAGGTTGGAAAATCTAATGTTCCACCGAAGCTACTTAGACTTGAGGACTATTATGGGTGGAAAGACAGATTTGAAAGTTATTGTAGATTCCACGACATCACTATTTGGTTGTGTATTAAAAACGGATATGTTGCACCTACAGCTGAGGTAGGGAACGCAACAGTGATTGTGACTTATGATCGAATGAATGACCATCAGAAGAAAGAATTCACCATCGATAATAAAGCACATTCTTCAATTAAGATGAGCCTTCCTAAGGAGATCAACCATCAGTTGAAGTCTTTTCACACAACTAAAGAGCTGTGGGACGCTCTAGAAAAGAGATGTGAGGGGAGCCCTCAGGTGAAAACTAGTAAATGTAATCTTCTAAAAAAGCAGTTTATGGTATTTAAAGCTTTTAGAGAAGAAGATCTTGAGGCTTACACCACCCGTTTCTATCATCTATTAAGTGAGCTTGACGACCATGCTATCTTCTATAATGACAAGGAGAAAACCGACAAGTTTATTGAGGGTTTACATTGTAAATGGGAGATGTACGGTATCATGCTGAAAGATAATGATGAAAGATATGCAACCATGACCCTAGAGAAAGCGATTGATAAACTAAGGGGTTATGATTTCTCTAAGAAAACGAGAGATACGGATTCTGATCATCTACATAATCCTGGTCTGTACCATGGAAAGACTAGTATCTCTAATTCCTCATCCAATTTGACCACGGCTTTGTTTGCGGGTGAAATTGATGAGATTGGAGAAAAATTGACTGAGGATCTCTGTTTCATTGCTTCGGATAGCGGTGATAAACTAAACAGGAACACCACCTCAGATAAATCCACTCAAGGGCATCATAAGATGCCGATGAGTGTGAAATCAGCCGAACAACAACTTTCTGTGTTGGCATCGTTCGTTGCTTCCTATGAAAACTATATTCAAGGGAAGATAAACGATCCAGCACAATTTGATGAAGATTATGATCAGGTTGACCCTGATGACTTAGAGGAAATGGACCTCCAGTGGCAACTGGCTATGGTGTCAAGGAGAGTAAAGAATTTCCTAAAGCGTACGGGTAAGAGAGTGGTTGGAAATCGACCAGGTTTTGACAAGTCCAAGGTCAAGTGTTATAATTGTCAAGGTTACGGACACTTTGCCAGGGAATGCCAAAGACCAAAGGTTGATGCTGGAACTTCAAAACAAGATTCGGGAAGTAATCTAACTTCCAAAGTCTTAGTGGTTCAGCAAATAGACGGATCTTATGATTGGTCTACACCATCAGAGCAAGCTCTCATGGTTGAGATTGACGATCAAGAGAAACAAATTGAATCCACTTCCTACATGCCGACTACTGAAGAACTTCAAGCTAATGTGCCACACACAGAAGTTAAGGGGATTGAGGAAGATGTTCTATACATCAACTCGACAGAAGAAATGAGTCCCAATGATTTTGTGGCATATATGGCTGATATTCAATCCGAAAAGAAAAAGGTATGTCTAGATCTCCTTACTCTCACTGATGTGTGCTATTTAGTTACTGATCTTCAAACACAGGTTAGTGTCTTTGCAGAATCTAACAAAACCTTGACCTCAGAATTAGACTTAGCTAAGTCTGATGTTCGTCGGTTAGGTGAAGATAAATTAGCACTGAACGAGAAGATTAAGAGTGATGCTCTAGATAAGACCAGTCTGACTGACATTATAAATAAACAATGTATTAAAATAGACGGGTTATATCTAAACCTTAATGAGCTTAATAGAAATATAGCTATTAGGGATAAGGAGTTATCAGAGTCAAATATGAAACTGATAGAGCTGAATAGAAAATTTGAAGGTTACAGAACTTCTTCTTTGACCTTAGATAGAATCATTGGCTCTCAACGTAGTGTAAAGGATGTTACTGGCCTAGGATACTCAGATGTTCCTCCGCCCTTTAATGCCAATTACACTGCTTCCACTTCTGTTGACTTAGAAATGACAGATGTTAATCCTAAGACTGAGGATTTGGAAAATCAACAGTCTATTGCATCTGAGATCCAAAAAGAGACTGTCAATGATTCATCATTAACCAAGAATACAGTCAAATCTCTCACTAAAGTACAATTCGTATCAAGTGGGATGATTGGAAGTACTGATAGAAATAATGAAGTCATTAAGAAACATAAGGAGTTACCTTCAGTGTCTTTTGATCAGATAAAGAAGGAGTCTGCTAAGACTGCTAAGTCACGAAAGCAGATGTCATGCTTCAAATGTCATCAACGAGGACATGTCTCTTCTTGTTGTCCCAATAAGAAGAATGAAGTTGCTCCTAAGCGCGAGGCCAGTGATAAGTCTAAAAATATCTCTAGCACAGACAGGTTAGGTACCAGACCTGGTATTGGTATTAAACCTGTGACTGCTCTGAAAAGAGATGCGTCTCACAGTGTCTCGCCACCAAAACCTAAACGGCATGAAAACTTTGCTAAGGATCAAGTGCCGTCGAGGTTTATGACTCCGAGAAGGAACCAAAGTCACTTTGAGATTGGATCTACATCTCGTTCACAAGGAGTTAACCAAGGGTCCTATAATAATCGTAACCAAGGGCAGAAATTCCAGGGTTATGTATCGGGGAGAGTTGGAAGTCAGTCAACTCATAGACCCAGGACCACTAGTCATCAGCAAGCTGATGCTCCTTCAAAAGTGACCAAAGCTCCTAATGGGAAGGATGGTTACTTTAAAGAGCTACAGTTTGTCGATGATAAGGGACAAACCAAGACCGTAATGGCTTGGGTCCCTCTTGATAACTGATTGTTTACAACTTGTATGTGCAGGAGCAGACTGGGAACAATGATAATTGGTGGTATGTTGACAGTGGATGCTCTAGGCACATGACAGGAACCAGAAGTCTACTGACAGACTTCAGAGGTGGACTGAGACAAGGAGTGCACTTCGCCGGTGATAAAGGAGGAGTAATTACTGGGAAATGAACTGTTTCTAATGGAACTTTGACTCTAGAGGATGTGAATTATGTTGAAGAACTAACGCACAACCTAGTGAGTGTTTCCCAAGTCTGTGATAAAGGTCATCATGTTCTCTTCACTGAGAAAGAGGCCTTGATCCTGAAGCCGGGTTTTATCATTCCTGAAAAATGGATACTGATGAAAGCTCCAAGGAAGAAGGACATTTATGCTATCAACATGAATGCTCCTATTACTTCAATGGTGTCTACCTGTCTGTTATCCAAGGCTTCAGAATCAGACTCTCTCCTATGGCATAGGAAAATGGCACACTTAAACTTTCGAAAAATGAACTATATAACCAAACATGGGTTAGTTCTGGGTGTACCACCGAAGAGTTTTGCATTTGAAGACAAGTGTATATCCTGCTTGAAAGGAAAACAGCATAAGAAACCACACAAGTCTAAAAATGTGAACTCTATTTCCTCGCCTTTTGAGTTGCTACATATGGATCTCTTTGGCCCAATAAGCAAGAGAAGCATAGGTGGCAAATGGTACTGTCTGGTTGTCACAGACGATTTCTCTAGATTCTCTTCGGTATTCTTTTTGGGATCTAAGGATGAAACTCCGGGCATTCTTATGGAGTTTCTAGATCTAATAGAGAACATCTATAGAAAAAGAGTTAAGAGAATTCGTAGTGACAATGGGACCGAGTTCAAGAATTCTACATTGAATGTATATTGCTTAAGCAAAGGCATTCAACATCAATTCAGTGCACCATATGAACCTCAACAAAATGGTGTTGCTGAAAGGAAGAATAGAACTCTAATTGAAGCAGCGAGAACAATGCTTGCAGATTCAAGGCTTCCGGTCATATTTTGGGCAGAAGCAGTGAATACAGCATGTCATGTTCTCAATCGGGTTCTTACGGTTAAAAAGCAGAACAAGACATGTTATGAGCTTTTGAACAAAAAGAAACCGAACTTAAAAGGGTTTGAACCCTTTGGAGTTTCCTGTACGTTGTTGAAAACAAGTCATCAACCTAAATTTGGTGAGAAGGCTGACGAAAGATACTTCCTAGGTTACATGCCTAACTCACCAAACAAACGGGCCTTCAATAAAAATTCGGGACGTGTTGAAATAGTTTATAACATCGAAGTTACGAGCTATACACATGACTCGCATAAGGGATTGGATTGGCAATTTGATTATTCAGATCTTTTTAAGTCATTTAAAGTCCCTATCAGTGACTATGTCCGTAACTCAGACATTCCTGAGCATTTATTGTCGGGAGATGAGGATCCCACTCCTTCTCCAACAACGAGTGCTCAAACGTCTGATGCTAGGAATATTGTCGATACTGATGTGGTAACCCCTATCGAGTCACAACAACCTCAAGATGATATACCTCAAGAGAGTGAAGATCCTGAAATTGCTTCTCAAAGGATTATGGATGATGTTCTTACTCCTCTGAGACAATTAAGGATATCAACTACTAATGATGGTATACCACCCTTGGAGGAAATTGGTGCCAACTTACAGGATGATATTCCAGTTGAACCTGTTACATCAACAAGAATTAATAGGAGTCATCCAATTGATAATATCATTGGTGATCCAAATTCTCCTGTTCTGACTCGGAATCAATCTAAAGCTAGTACATCCACTCATTCAAGCTTGTATGCTGAAATGAACGAGACAGGGATTTCTAATCTATGTCTATATTCATGCTTTATCTCACAAATTGAACCTAAGAATGTTCAGATAGCTTTGAAGGAAAATTCGTGGGTCGAAGCAATGCAGGAAGAACTGTCTCAGTTCACAAAATTGCAAGTTTGGGAGTTGGTTGACTTACCTGTTGGAGAATATCCAATTGGAACTAGATGGGTATTTAAGTGCAAGAAAGACGATCGAGGAATCGTGATTCGCAATAAAGCTCGTCTAGTTGTCCAGGGTTTCAATCAACAAGAGGGGATTGATTACAATGAAGTGTTTGCGCCTGTGGCTAGGCTTGAAGCAATTAGGTTATTCTTAGCATTTGCAGCATCAAAGAAAATAAAAGTATTTCAGCTGGATGTTAAAAGTGCCTTCTTGTATGGCAAAGTCAAAGAAACGGTGTATGTTTCTCAACCACCGGGATTTACTGATCCAAAGTATCCAGATAGAGTATATCGTCTCGATAAGGCTCTATATGGATTACATCAAGCTCCGAGAGCGTGGTATGAGACACTGTCCACTTATCTTCTTGAGAATGGATTCACAAGAGGAAGAATTG
Organism: Logfia minima; assembly: GCA_963921325.1. NCBI lineage: Eukaryota > Viridiplantae > Streptophyta > Magnoliopsida > Asterales > Asteraceae > Logfia > Logfia minima. Next base: position 22,835,188 of record OY992768.1, read on the forward strand.
ACAGTACACTCTTTGTAAAATGGAAAAGAAGAGACTTTCTACTTGTTCAAGTATATGTTGACGATATCATCTTTGGGTCATCTGACGAAAGGATGTGTAGTGAATTTGAAAAGGTTATGAAGAACAAGTTTGAGATGTCAGCAATGGGTGAATTGACATTTTTCTTAGGATTGCAAGTCGATCAAAAGAAAGATGGATATTTCATTCATCAGACTAAGTATACTAATGAGCTTCTAGAACGATTCAAGATGGAAGAATCAAGAATTTTTCATACTCCTATTCCGGAAGCCCATGGTATTGGTCCAGATACATCGAGTGATAGAGACGTGGATCCTACTCTTTACAGGGCCATGATTGGATCACTAATGTATCTTACAGCATCAAGGCCTGATATAATGTTTGCAGTATGTGTCTGCGCAAGATATCAAGCTACTCCTAAAGAATCTCACATGCAAGCTGTAAAACGAATTCTTCGTTACCTCAAAGGGAAACCGAAGCTGGGACTTTGGTATCCGACAGATGGAGACTTAGATTTTGTGGCTTACACTGATTCTGATTACGGAGGATGCAATCAGAATAGAAAGTCTACAACCGGTGGATGTCAATTCCTAGGAGGTAGACTGGTCTCTTGGCAATGCAAGAAGCAAACATCAGTAGCCATTTCTACATGTGAAGCTGAGTATGTTGCAGCTGGCAGCTGTTGTTCGCAAGTTTTGTGGATACAACAACAATTGCTTGATTATGGGCTGAGTATAACAAATACTCCTATGATGATTGATAATGAATCAACGATCTCAATAACCAATAATCCAGTCAAGCACAGTAAAACTAAACATATTGATATCCGACATCACTTTATTAGAGACTGTGCTGAGAAGAACCTGATAAAGTTAGCTAAGGTTCCATCTGTGGATAATTTAGCAGACTTATATACCAAAGCGTTCGACAGAGCTCGATTCGAGAAATTGGTGCAACTAAATGAAATGAGAAATCCAGAGGATTAGTCTTCCATAGAGTTGATTTGTAATAATTAGTAGTTTATATATTATTAGTTTATGCTTATCTAAAAAAAAAAAAAAAAAAAAAAAAAAAAAAGGGGGGTAAGGCGTATGGCATTCATTTGCTTGTTACCGTTGGGGAATCGCCTCCGATAAAGGTTAAGTCTTTATCAACCGGGAAATGATAGTGAATTAGAGGAATTGGCTTAATAAATGTAGGTAAAAGTCTTAAGTTAGATGTGTTAGTAGATTCAAATTTGTTACATGAACTTTACATCTTTAAAACCAGGCCTTCACTTATCTTTATTTTAGTATACTCCTCTCTCCACACGATATAATCTGCTTGAAAAACTTGAGATCTAAATAGTTTCAGTATATGATGTACTGGTAGGCAATTTCTGCTTTGATTTCTGAGCATATAATAAGCTATAAATCTTCTGTGTGTTATCTCGTGTGATTTACTATATGACGTATGACATAAGTCTTAATTGATGAAAGATAGTCTGACCATACACTGTTATCAAGAAACTATGAAAATATGTCAAGACAAATAATAAGAATTATGGCTGTTAGTGAAATTACTGGTGTCTCTATTGTACTAAGTACAGACCTGACCCCTTTAGTTTTGCCAATGGTTTCAAGCTTGGTTTGTCTATACTAAGGGATCTTCTGTTGTACTAAGTACAGATCTAGAACCACTAGTATCTACAAAACGGGTTTGATGTTTGTCTCATTTTATAAATTCACTCAAGGGTATGTCATATGTTTCGAAAAGAACATCATTTAGTGACCTCTATCTTGCAAAGTGAAAGATACAGTGTTATGTGTTTTACTAAATTTCTCAGTATGTCATTTTTGAATCACATTAGGTAATACACATACAAACAATAAAAGGTTTGCTTGGAAATCAGTGTAGACTTTGTTTATATGGATTATAATACCGGTAATCATCCTGAACTGTCTATGATATTTAAATCACTTCATTTTGATGTGAATATTATATTCTGTGGAAATAGGTAACCAAGTTATACTTTTATAAATATAAGTTGATAAATGGTTAAGTTGTGAGTTCTTATGTAACTTATTGTGAATTTCATAAGGTATGCATACTAACAATCTTCTTAGACTTTTTACTCATCATTTGGTTCAGCTGTTTCCTTCTGATATGATCCCACTGTCGATAAATTTCTTAATGCCCTCGATTAGAATTTAATTTACTTTATTTTATTGTAATTTTATTTTAGTCAAAGTGTTTCATTAATACAAGGGTACTTGATACCAATGTTTATTATGAATCATTGTACGTTTATTTATTTCATTTTATCTTATTTCTTCTTTTTATTATTTTTATTATTTTTATTTTATTTTATTTATGTTTCTCGTTCGTATTGTCGCATGATTGTTTCACAAGTGAAAAATATTTTATTTTAGACTTGTTCGCTATCCCATAAGAAAAACGAGTGAAAGATCCTCAGATTTTAGACTCGTACACAATTTGGACTTAAAAATGACGTTTTGTAATTAAAATGTAATTTTTAGACAAAAACTGCGAGCCGAGAAAAGTGCTGCGAGTTGACATGGCTGCGAGTTGAACTCAACTCTGCGAGTTGAGTTCTCTGAGCCGAGTTCAAATGTGTCAAAAGGAAGCTGCGAATTCAAATTCCACACACTTGCGAATCCAAACACACCTGCGAACCCAGACACACTGCGAGCCGAAACTCCTTTCGATTTTATTTTCGAAATTTCAGCTTGTACAACGAACCTTTGACAATATACATTATATCCTACTTTGCATTCCTAATCTATTGAGGTATAAATCATACAAATCCACCGCGTAATTTAATCATAATCGGCATTTTAAATAAAAATGAGGGTTTTGATTTTTAAAATTACAAATGTCATTCAAATCTTACTCAAATGGACAAGAAACCGTGGGTTTTATGTTAATAGGAGTATGTTGGAACTGAGGACATAGGCTGATCATGTTAAAACTTCCCAAAATTTGAAAATTTTGATGATGTCATTTTTGCAGTTCATCCTGCGAGTTGAGATCCAACTCAACTCGCAGGTCAGCAGGTCAACGAGTCAACTTTGAACTCTGCGAGTTGAACTTGCGAGTTGAGCTTGCGAGTTGACTTTTGTTGACTCTGCGAGTTGAATTCTGCGAGTTGACTTTTGTTGACTCTTGCGAGCTGACTTGAACTCTGCGAGTTGAATTCTGCGAGTTGACTTTTGTTGACTCTGCGAGCTGACATTTGAAAATTTTGAATTTTGAATTTTGAATTTACGAATTCTCGATTAATTAACTAATTAAGCGTTTATAAGTTAAAATTAATATACGGTTAGATGTGTCGACTTAAATGTAAACACATAAAATCGTATACTTTATATATAAGACTTATGACTTTCCGTAATAAGTAATATATTTGTGTAGCAGGTTAATTTGAAAGTTAGACTTATTGATTTAGTATAGGTTGTAGTAACTATAATTGATAATTAAGTTTCACGACTTAATAGTTCAATTAGAAGTTGTAAATCATATAAGTTTATCAATATTTGTTAATCTAATTGTCTAACATTTGTGTAATTTGTGATATTACAGATATGGCTAGACTTTTCGCTGCTCATCACAACGTGGTTGTTGATCTAGATATCAATGCACGAGGTGCATCCAGGGTCGCTCGGATTCTTACTTTTCTGAGTCGATCAAGGATTCAGTTTGCCATTACTGAGTCACCTGCTCTTTCACAAGACATACTTACCCAGTTCTGGGCGAATATAGTATATGACACATCAGTGAATCCTCCGGTCATCCAGACAAGGATTAATGATCGTCAGGTTCTCTTCTCTGCCTCTGATCTTAGAAATATATTGCAGTTGGGCACTGTAGAGCAAGAAGACGGACCTACTGAGTTTCCGTCAGATTTTATTGAGGGAGCTCTAGGACGAATGGGGTATGTTGGACCCAAGAGAGGCCGTCAGTTCTTGAAGGCGCTCGTTTTCGGTGAATGGAGATTCCTATGGCATGTCCTTGTGACTATCTTTGGACCGAAAAAGGGAGGATACGATGAGTTAAGCTCTTCTCTCCTATCTGCTTTACTGTCACTGGTTTATAACAAACCATACAGCTTTTCAGATTACATCTTTGAGGAGATTGTACGCCAAATTTTGGGGGGAGTTAGATCGCAGTTTATGATCTATCCTCGATTTTGCATGCTGATTATTAGGGCCTCTATCCCTGATCTGCCGGTTTTTCAAGCGGATCTGAAGGTTGATACCATTGGGTTACGGGCATATAATGCGATGTTTATGCAAACCTCTCGCAGATTCGAGATGCAACCACATCTGACAGAGTTGTTTGGATTTTTGGTTAATCCCGAGTATATTTCGCCACCAAACAATGGTTGGATTGATGTTAATGTGGCTGCAGCTGTGCCTGCACCACAAGAGCTGATAGAGGAGGTTCTAAATCAGGCAAATCAGCAAGAGCCACAAGTTAATGCTGAAGTTGCTGCTGAAGTAGTGCAACAAGTTTTGGCTGAAAATGATGATGCAAATGATCCTATCTTGCAGGATGTGGATCAATATATTGCTGAGCCACCACGGGTTGAAGAGGACACTGATCAGGTCTTTAAAGATATAGATCAATTTTTGGCTGCAGGTCCGAGTACCTCTGGTACACCTCTAACTACTGAGGCATCTGATGCTGTTGGGCCTTCGGGCAGAGATGGAGAAGCTGCTTCGGCTTCTGAATCTGAGTCTGATGATGATGATGAGACTGGACCACCAGGGTTTGTCTCCGGTATCCCTGAAGGGATGAGTCGTCAAGGATCAAAATTGATTATGGATCCGGCATTGAAGTTAAAGAGGAAAGCCGTTGATCAGGATCCTGATTTTGTTCTTGTCGAAGAAGATGAGGATGAAGAAGAAGAGGAGGAGGTGCTGATTACTCGACCTCGCAAGCTGCTCAGACAAACAGCTTCAACCTCTGCAGCTCATCTACAATCAAGTTCTACGCCCTCAAAGGCTGAAATGATTGCTGCTTTGGTTCGCCCGTCTTCGCATCCAACCACCAAATCTAGCAGGGTTGCAGCGCGTCTATTAACCGATGTTGCTACCGAGATAGCGAAGAAAATTCAACCGCCTGCTCCCACACCACCAACCACAACTTCTGGTGCTCCATCCACCTCACCTATGACTGATGTTGAACGCATTACACAATTGGAGTCTAGGGTTAGAGAATTGCAAGTAGTGGCTAACACTTTTGCTAATCAGCTTCTACAACTGTCCGACAATGTCACTACACTGAACAATGCTTACTCATTGCTACTCAAGACCAACAGCACTCTGGTAGATGACGTGGCTGAAAAGCAACGACAACTCGATCGTCTCTCTCGTCGTATTACATACTTAGAACAGAACCAGCCATCTCAAGGGGAGAAAGCTGCAATTGAGAAGGCTGCATTTGAAGAAGTTTGTAAAGAGGATGAGCTGGCTAAGAAGAGCCGAGATGATGAAGACGATGATCCCGCAGCTGGAAAAGAAAGTGAGCTGGCTGGTCCTTCAACGACTGGTCAGCAGACTACATTTCAGGGGGAGTCTGCTGAAGCAAGTGGAAGTGGAGCTGGTACTGGTGCTGCGAAGGGTGGAGCTGAAGAAGGTGACACTTGTATTAATATAGACTGATTGTAATTATTAATACATTGTAACTTTGAATTATTTTGTAATATAATTCTGTAATTAAGATGTTTAAACTTGAATGTTTAAAATGTTATAATTATGAATGTTCGTATATTATAAGCCTTTTGTAATTCTAGATTGACTATGATCGATAAAAGAGTTATAGGATCATATAATATATGATGTTCGCATATTATAAGACTTATTCAAATTTTAGATCGATTATCATAATCGATGAAAGATTTGAATAAGTATATATATATAATATATTTTAAATACACAAAGGGATTAATAATAAAAATCTTAGATTGATTCAGGGAAATCAATGAAAGAACTTATGATATTAATCTATTTGTGTATGTATTTCTATAGGTCATGAAATGTTGAACTTATCAGATTCTGAAGGCGACATGCCAGATGAATTAGATGAGGACATTGACTTTGACCTTGAAGAAGGAGAGTTTGTACCTCCTGAAGATTGGACTTTCATTGTTAATGATGGGGCAGACGAATGTGTAGATCTTGACGCTGATGTTGTTGAACACATTGTAAGCCCATCTACAACTAAAGTAGTCATCCAGGAAGAAGATGGAGAAAGGGTTGTTGAATTAGATGAAAGTCTAGATGACTCAACCAGTTCTGAATCAGAAGATGACCTTCCAGAGAAACTCAGAAATAATCCCATGTTTAGACCTCTGAAAAGGAGAAAGCAAAAGGTTGGGATGTCTGAAGTAGATATAATTGGAAAGAAAGTTCCAAGGAAGGGGATCATCGGCTGGTATTTTGATTCTGACTTGAAACTTTTCGCTATCAAAAGATTTGACGGAGTTCAATATTTCGATAAGAAGCTTAAAGTATTCAGTTCGCTTCCTCGATTTGAAATTCGAGACTTGGCACGCTTAGAACTGATAAATCCCAGTAATGATCCCTACGCAACGTATGTTGAGAGAATCATTCGGACTGAGGGTAGATCAATGAAGTTTGAGAAGATTAAGCCAAGAGTCGGAAAGACGATCAAATTAAAGGAACGAAGTCAGAGAACTGGCCGAAGATTAAGGAAGAAAACTTATCCAGCTGTCAAGTGCATACAGCAGATACCACTGAAGACAATGCCACAGAATATTCTGGGAAATCTTCTAAACTGGCACGTGGACTCAGAGACTGGTGAAGCTGTCATGGTTGAAGCTGATGATGAAGTCGAAGGAGGAGAAAGAGTAATTCTAACAGTCTATGACCATCGACACCTGATGAATCTGTAGAGGAAGGACCTGTTGAAGTTAAACGAAAACAGGATCCTAACGACTGAAGCATGGGGTGATCTTGCAAGAGATTATCAATTAATGGTGAAGACTTGTATTAGAATGAAGATTCATATGGGCAGTAGTATTTACAAGTAAAGACCAAAGACAAAGTTGAAGATAACAACACTAGAGCTATTGTCAAGGGGGAGTCTGTTGGGACATGTTATTGTGACAATAGATCTAGCTTGTAATAGGACTAGTGTATTTATTATCAATCTTGTATATATTGGTTTAGACTTGTAAATATATGATATTAACTTGTTATTATTATTCGTTAAATGTTATTAGACAAATATCGATTTTAAGTTAAAGACTGAATCGCGAATTGAGAAGTCAACTCGCAGGTCAACAGACTTGCGAGTTGAGATCTCAACTCGCAGACCAATCTGGACTCGCAGCTCTCAGCTGCGAGTTGAGATCTGGGCTCGCTGTAAACTGGACTCGCAGGTCTTACCTGCGAGTTGAGTTTTGGGCTCGCAGCTATCTCGGTTCGCAGGACCTACCTGCGAGCTGAGATATGGGCTCGCAGTCTATCTGGACTCGCAGGCCCATGGGCTGCGAGTTGAGTCAACTCGCAAGGCCCATGGCCTGCGAGTTGGACCAGATATAAATATTTTAAATGCTGCTCATTATTACAGACCTAGAAATCCGTGCTTTTGACACACACACCAAATATTTTAAATATTCTCTCCTCGAAATTCGTGCTGATATAAAGGCTATCATTGAATAGGCTCGGTTTTGATTGTTTAACACTAGTTGATATCAAAACGAAGCTTGTTAATTGATAGATTAGTTATATAAGCCTAAAACCTTAAGTATTGAGGGATTCCGCACCTCAATACCTAAAAGATAATTCGTTATCGCTAACCAAGATCTAGAGACTTACAGAATGAAATATCCATCTTTCTTTTGATCGACTTGCAATCCTAAGAAAAATGTCAATTCACCCATTGCTGACATCTCAAACTTGTTTTTCATAACTTTTTCAAATTCACTACACATCCTTTCGTCAGATGACCCAAAGATGATATCGCCAACATATACTTGAACAAGTAGAAAGTCTCTCCTTTTCCATTTCACAAAGAGTGTACTGTCAATTCTTCCTCTTGTGAATCCATTCTCAAGAAGATAAGTGGACAGTGTTTCATACCACGCTCTCGGAGCTTGATGTAATCCATATAGAGCCTTATCAAGACAATATACTCTATCTGGATACTTTGGATCAGTAAATCCGGGTTGAGAAACATACACCGTTTCTTTGACTATGCCGTACAAGAATGCTAAGAATAACCTGATTGCTTCAAGCCTAGCCACAGGTGCAAACACTTCATTGTAATCAATCCCCTCTTGTTGATTGAAACCTTGGACAACTAGACGAGCTTTATTGCGAATCATGATTCCTCGATCGTCTTTCTTGCACTTAAATACCCATCTAGTTCCAATTGGATATTCTCCAATAGGTAAGTCAACCAACTCCCAAACTTGCAATTTTGTGAACTGAGACAGTTCTTCCAGCATTGCCTCGACCCACGAATTTTCCTTCAAAGCTATCTGAACATTCTTAGGTTCAATTTGTGAGATAAAGCATGAATATAGACATAGATTAGAAATCCCTGTCTCGTTCATTTCAGCATACAAGCTTGAATGAGTGGATGTACTAGCTTTAGATTGATTCCGAGTCAGAACAGGAGAATTTGGATCACCGATGCTATTATCAATTGGATGAATCCTATTAATTCTTGTTGAAGTAACAGGTTCAACTGGAATATCATCCTGTAAGTTGGCACCAATTTCCTCCAAAGGAGGTATACCATCATTAGTAGTTGATATCCTTAATTGTCTCAGAGGAGTGAGGACATCATCCGCAATCCTTTGAGAAGCAATTTCAGGATCTTCATACTCTTGAGGTATATCATCTTGATGTTGTGGTGACTCGATAGGAGGGACCACATCAGTATCGACAATAGTCCTAGCATCAGACGTTTGAGCACTCAATGTTTGAGAAGGAGTGGGATCCTCATCTCCCGACAATAAATGCTCAGGAATATCTGAGCTACTGACATAGTCACTGATAGGGACTTTAAATGACTTGAAAAGATCTGAATAATCAAATTGCCAATCCAATCCCTTATGCGAGTCATGTGTATAGCTCGTAACTTCGATGTTATAAACTATTTCAACACGTCCCGAAGTTTTATTGAAGACCCGTTTGTTTGGTGAGTTAGGCATGTAACCTAGGAAGTATCCTTCGTCAACCTTCTCACCAAATTTAGGTTGGTGACTAGTCTTCAACAACGTACATGAAACTCCAAAGGGTTCAAACCCTTTTAAGTTCGGTCTTTTTGTTCAAAAGCTCATAACAAGTCTTGTTCTGCTTCTTAACCGTAAGAACCCGATTGAGAACATGACATGCTGTATTCACTGCTTCTGCCCAAAATATGACCGGAAGCCTTGAATCTGCAAGCATTGTTCTCGCTGCTTCAATTAGAGTTCTATTCTTCCGTTCAGCAACACCATTTTGTTGAGGTTCATATGGTGCACTGAATTGATGTTGAATGCCTTTGCTTAAGCAATATACATTCAATGTAGAATTCTTGAACTCAGTTCCATTGTCACTACGAATTCTCTTAACTCTTTTTCTATAGATGTTCTCTATTAGATCTAGAAACTCCATAAGATTGCCCGGAGTTTCATCCTTAGATCCCAAAAAGAATACCGAAGAGAATCTAGAGAAATCGTCTGTGACAACCAGACTGTACCATTGGCCACCTATGCTTCTCTTGCTTATTGGGCCAAAGAGATCCATATGAAGCAACTCAAAAGACGAGGAAATAGAGTTTACAGTTTTAGACTTGTGTGGTTTCTTATGCTGTTTTCCTTTCAAGCAAGATATACACTTGTCTTCAAATGCAAAGCTCTTCGGTGGTACACCCAGAACTAACTCATGTTTTGTTATGTAGTTCATTTTACGAAAATTCAGGTGTGCCATTTTCCTATGCCATAGGAGAGAGTCTGTTTCTGAAGCCTTGGATAATAGACAAGTAGATACCATTGAAGTAATAGGAGCATTCATGTTGATAGGATAAATGTCCTTCTTCCTTGGAGCTTTCATCAGTATCCATTTTTCGGGAATGATAAAACCCGGCTTCAGGATCAAGGCCTCTTTCTCAGTGAAGAGAACAGGATGACCTTTATCACAGACTTGGGAAACACTCACTAGGTTGTGTGTTAGTTCTTCAACATAATTCACATCCTCTAGAGTCAAAGTTCCATTTCAAAACTATTCCTTTCCCAGTAATTACTCCTCCTTTATCACCAGCGAAGTGCACTCCTTGTCTCAGTCCACCTCTGAAGTCTGTCAGTAGACTTCTGGTTCCTGTCATGTGCCTAGAGCATCCACTGTCAACATACCACCAATTATCATTGTTCGCAGTCTGCTCCTGCACATACAAGTTGTACACAATCAGTTATCAAGAGGGACCCAAGCCATTACGGTCTTGGTTTGTCCCTTGTCATCGACAAACTGTAGCTCTTTAAAGTAACCATCCTTCCCATTAGGAGCTTTGGTCACTTTTGAAGGAACATCAGCTTGCTGATGATTAGTGATCCTGGGTCTATGAGTTGACTGACTTCCAACCCTCCCCGATACATAACCCTGGGATTTTTTCCCTTGGTTACGATTATTATAGGACCCTTGGTTAACTCCTTGTGAGCGAGATGTAGAACCAATCTCAAAGTGACTTTGGTTCCTTCTCAGAGTCATAAACCTCGACGGCACTTGATCTTTATTAAAATTTTCATGCCGTTTAGGTTTGGGCGGCGAGACACTGTGAAAAGCATCTCTTTTAAGAGCAGTAACAGGTTTAATACCAATTCCTGGTCTGGTACCTAACCTGTCTGTGCTCGAACTAGAGATAATTTTAGTCTTATCACTATTCTCGCGGTTAGGAGTAGCTTCCGTCTTCTTATTGGGACAACAAGAAGATACGTATCCTCTTCGATGACACTTGAAGCATGACATCTGCTTTCGTGACTTAACAGTCTTGGCAGACTCCTTCTTTCTTTGATCAGAAGACACTGAAGGTAACTCCTTATGTTTCTTAATTCCCTCATTATTTACATTAGTACTACCAATCATTCCACTTGATATAAATTGTACTTTAGTGAATGATTTGACTGTACTCTTGTCTAATGATAGGTCATAAATAATATCTTTCTGAGTCTCAGATGCTTCAGACTGTTGAGTTTTCAAATCCTCAGTCTCAGGATTCGCATCTGTCATCTCTAAGTCAACAGAAGTAGAAGCAGTGTAATTGGCATTAAAGGGCGGAGGAACATCAGAATATCCTAGGCCAGTAACATCTGTCACACTACGTTGAGAGCTAATGATCCTATCTAAGGTCAAAGAGGATGTTCTATAACCTTCAAATTTTCTATTTAGCTCTACTAACTTCATCTTTGACTCTGAAAGTTCTTTATCCCTAATAGCAATATTTCTATTTAGCTCATTAAGGTTTAGATATAACCCGTCTATCTTAACACATTGTTCATTAATTATGTCAGTTAGACTAGTCTTATCTAAGGCATCACTCTTAATCTTTTTAGTTAATGCTAGCTTATCCTCACCTAACCTACGAACATCAGACTTAGCTATATCTAATTCAGATGTTAAGGTTTTGTTAGATTCAGCAAAAACACTAACCTGAGTCTGTAAGTCAGTAACTAAGTAACAGACATCAGCAAGAGTAAGAAGATCCAGACATACCTTTTTCTTGTCTGACTGTACATCAGCCATATATGCAATGAAGTCATCGGGACTCATTTCTTCAGTCGAGTTGATGTAGAGCACATCTTCCTCGTTCCTCTTGACTTCTGTGTGTGGCATATTAGCTTGACATTCCTCAGCAGTTGGCATGTATGGAGTTGATTCAGTTGGTTTCTCCTGATCGTCTATTTCAGCCATGAGAGCTTGCTCAGGCGGAGTAGACCAATCATAGGAACCATCAATTTGCTAAACTACCAAGACTTTGGAAGTTAATGTACTTCCCGAGTCTTGTTTTGCAATGCCTGTATCAGCCTTCGGTCGTTGACACTCCCTGGCAAAGTGTCCGTAACCTTGACAGTTATAACACTTGACCTTGGACTTGTCAAACCCTGGTCGATTTCCGACAACTCTCCTACCCGTACGCTTTAGGAAATTCTTTACTCTCCTTGACACCATAGCCAGTTGCCACTGGAGGTCCATTTCCTCTAGGTCATCAGGGTCAACCTGATCATAATCTTCATCAAATTGTGCAGGATCATTAATCTTCCCTTGAATATAATTTTCATCCTGTCGTAAGGCACAATCACAGTTGCATTCCCTACCTCAGCTGTAGGTGCAACATATCCGTTCTTAATACACAGCCAAATGGTGATGTCGTGGAATCTACAGTAGCTTTCGAATCTGTCTTTCCACCCGTAATAGTCCTCAAGTCTGAGTAGCTTCGGTGGAACATTGGATTTGCCAACCTCGTGTTCCATCTCGATCATTCGACTTAAATCAGACATTTTAAGATAAAAAATTAAGTTATCTTGCGTATTCAGTAATCTCAACTTGCAACTAAACTCAATTCGCAGGTAAAGTCAGTTCGCAGAAATCTCAGCTCGCAGAGGATCTCAACTCGCAATGGAAACTCAACTCGCAAGTGATCTCAGCTCGCAAGTGGATCTCAGTTCGCAAGTGGATCTCAGCTCGCAAGTGGATCTCAGCTCGCAAATAACTCTCAACTCGCAAATAACAGAAAAACCCTAATCTCAACTCGCAAAACGGCGCCTCGAAATCTGGGAACTGAAACTTTTTGGTATTTTACGAATAAATCCGTAGATTTCGTTCGAAAAACGACCCTAAAGATGTTATATAACCAAAAGCCTTGTAACCACAACGTTTCTAAGCCCGAAAGCCCTGATACCAATTGTAAGGTCGCTAGATCTTGGTTCGATAACGGATTATCTTTTAGGTATTGAGGTGCGGAATCCCTCAATACTTAAGGTTTATGGCTTATATAACTAAGCTATCAATTAACAAGCTTCGTTTTGATATTAACTAGTGTTAAACAATCAAAACCGAGCCTATTCAATGATAGCCTTTATATCAGCACGAATTTCGAGGAGAATAATTAAATATTTGCTGTGTATTATAATGGCACGGATTTTTAGACTTATTTAATAATGAGCAGCATTAAAATATTTATATCTGGTTCAACTCGCAGGCCATGGGCTTTGCGAGTTGACTCAACTCGCAGCCCATGGGCCTGCGAGTCCAGATGGACTGCAAGCCCACATCTCAGCTCGCAAGTAGGTCCTGCGAACCGAGAAAGCTGCGAGCCCAAAACTCAACTCGCAGAGGAAAGCTGCGAGTCCAGTTTGAGCTGCGAACTGAGATCTCATCTCGCAGGATATTTGACCTGCGAGTTGACTTCTCATTTCTCGATTCTGACTTTAACTTGAAATCGTTAATTGTCTACTAACATTTAAGAAATAATAATAGCAAGTTAATATCATATATTTACGAGTCTAAACCAATTTTACAAGTTTGACAATAAATACACCAGTCCTATTACAAGCTAGATCTGTTGTCACAATAACATGTCCCAACATTTGTTCGCTACAATATTTATGACGACTTTACGTTTATCAAATATTACGGTAAAATCTTTAAGTCATCGATTCTTTTATTTGCAATCACGATGAAAACTTTATCAATTATAGTGATATGCTTATTTTATCTTGGTCGTGCTCTCAAGTGGTCAATTCTTGTATGTTTTAATTTCATTCTCGTGTGTGGTAATGTGGTTCACTTGTGTGTTTGACAATTTCCATTGTTATTCCGTGTTAACACTCTTTGTTTTTGTTGTTTCGGATCTTGTTTAATCTGTTCAAGTTTGATGATCCGTCCTATCAAGAAACAACCATCAAATACACGTCTTTTCTCTCCTTGTCTTCACTTTTGATTTTGCCATGTCTTTCAATCTACTATTTAGGTATGAATTTAGACATATCTTTTGCGTCTATTAAGCGTTTTCATAAATTATTAAACATATACGTGTATTAGCTATGGATAATGACATGACGTAATCACACCTATTATCATCTTGACTCCTCTACACCATCATAGATACATGTAACTAGTTGATTTTTTAGAAAGATAGATTTGATCGACTCAATCTCGAACACTGATCATATTGTTTTTCATATAAGTTTATTTATTAGCCATTAACAGTAATTATGAAAATTTGAGTAACAAAATATATATTGCTATCTTAGATAATCTAAATTTTGTTACGTGGGTTTATCCCTTAACATATAAACATGTAAATATATGAGGTTTTCCTTGTTTAGACTATTCCAGAGGGTCATTACTTTTAGTCAGATGATTGCGACCTAATCGGGATAACCTCGTGGCCGTTTCGACCTAATCAGGATAACCACGTGACCGTTTCCGACCCTTTCCCTGTGCACTCCAAGATGTGCAGCTAATGAGATTTGAACATGCGTCCTCTTGTGAGGATACCATGACGTCAATCATAAGCCACCTTGAGAGGATATCTTAATCTTAACATATATATACACAAAATAAATATACATTGAAAATGGGGTAAGATCCGTTAACAGGTTTTGATTGATATATAATGAGATGTAATGATAACATGAACTAGATAGCATCACGAGACCTTGGCATGTTTTAAATAGCGGACCCGTATCTTGCACACACCTCTTATGCTAGACAGTTTCAATTGGCAACACCAATAACTTTTAAGACATTCCTAGCTGGTTTTTATCACTTGGAACTACATTTTGAAATCATTAGCGCACTTTGTCTTTGGTAGTAAAATGAAATATATCCATCCAGGAAAAGAAATAAAATAAAACTTTGTTGTTAAATAAATGAGGAAGCAGAAAAGTGTGACTTGTAGACAAATAGAAGGAGAAAAGGTCAAATTTTGGGGAAGGTAGTGTCTCTTCATTGATAAGACTCTTCCTGGCTTTCCTTTTATAGAAATTAACCTACTACCTTGATTACTTCCTACTGCTTTCCCTGTTTGTATAACAAAACTAGGCACCCACAAATCCTAGTTAGCAACGGCAATTATTAGCATCATATCATATCCTAGCCTCCAAATATGTGGCCTTGTCGCATGTCTATTGAAACCCCTCAATTGATTCCAAAAAACCTTGTATACAAGATTTCAGTAGATATTTATTCACTTATTTTGAAACATCAATCAACATATTTGATAACGTATCTATAATGTATGCTCATATCTTTGCGAATTAGTAGTGAAAAAAAGACGGGGTTAATAGACGGATAGATTTTACTTTGCAAAAATATTCAATTAAGTTACTACACTATCAATTCGTTTAATTAGATGCACTTACTAAATCACGATATATATGTTAACTTATAAATATTATACACACATATTAGTTTACTTAACTTATGAATTTAATTCAGCGATTCAATTGAACAATTTAATCGTAATGTATTTAAGTTGAACATTCTCAAAAAATAAAATAATCTATTTTTTCATTAACCCAAAACAATGTAGCACAAGGTTGTATGAAGTTTTACAATTGTTACAAGTAACAACAATCAACTTGTCACGTATCATACTTTTTTATGTCTACTTTTTTATTAACCAAATATACAAGTGCGAGTAGGCATTGATAACGTCCATAATCGTTCTCGTACTCCATTGACAAACTAACATGTCTTTCGTATTTCTTATGGTGATTAATTGGTTGTCTATAATATATATATATATATACAAGTATATCTATAAAGAAATAGTAATAATTAATGTTAGGAAATTAAAGATGCCCGGCCGGCCTATGCATGAATGTTTCTACAAAACACAAACGCACAAAAACACATAGAAATAAAAGATGTGAAGTTGGTTTGATGATTAACGGATTTGGGTATAATGATTGGTAAGATGCTTACTCTTTTCTGGTATACATTTGTGGTAAGTTTGATTAGACTCATCGATCCTAGCTCCTTTTACAGAGTCACGTACAGAGGCCATGCATGTTGTGGTATGAATGCAGGTTGGTTTATTTTGTCTGTCCAATTTAAATTGAGAGATGATGAATCTCGTCTTGTCATACTATACTATACACAAATGCCCTACCTTGTAGGCAACTTATATTGATTCCACCTCCAACCAGCATTGTCCACCATTTTTGGCCTACCAAATTGACACTAACCTTTCAGCTTTTCTATCTTAATTCTAGGTATATTGGAAAAAGTTTTATATATTTCCTTACACACAAATATTTGTAAGTTATGAAAACAATGTTAAAAACCTAAGTATATATGTCATGATGAACTAGTGGTTTCTCATGATGAACTATATGTGGTTAGTTTGTAACGAAACTAAACTTTTAGTGGTTAACAAAGGAATATCGGTTGAGTTTTCTACAACCAACAACACCAAAGTACCAAAGTATTGAATGTAGATTAAAATTTTAGTAGAAAATTGATATAACGTAAAAAGTTATGTTTTTAAATATATTATTTCCCTGATTTCAAAGCTAATCTTGGTAAAAATATTTGATTTAAAAATTTATTTACCTAAAATCATAAAAAGGGTTGAAATAAAAACGATGCTTAAAAAATAAGTAAAAACAATTAAATAATGCTCAAAACAAGGCTAAAACTCAAAGCTCGGTTCACTACCCTCTAATTATCCTTATGCTATAAAATGATAAATTATTCTTAATTAGTCTCATATTATTCCTCAAGTAATTACAAGATCGTGGGTGAAAGTATCGTGCAAACCGAAGAGAAACGAAGAAGTTACACCCAAACAAAGATACGAAAAACTTACAGAAGCACAAAGACACGTTCATTATACCGTAAACTCCAAATTATAACCTGAAAATTATTTTAAATTTTTTCTCAAGAGATTACGAGAACGTGGATGCGAGAATCACCTAGAACGGATCAAGAACGAAGATGTTAGAGCAAAAAAAAAAAAATCGAGTTACGATCCGGCACACAAGACTCATGACCCCGTATACAAGCACCAAATGGCGCTTGTATACCGCACCCCCTATACGGCCGTATGGCAGTATCCCCCCATACTTTGGTACCTCCATATCCCAGTATGATGGAATACCCTCATACGTTGGCACCCCCATACCCCCATATGGTGATATCCCCCCAATTTTAGTTACCTATTTTTCTTTGTGCACTCCCACAATGTTATAAGATGTCAAAGTAGCCTCCCGTATTTGTGCCTTAAAAAATCCAATTTTTATACGGGTAGTGAGTACTTTAGGGGGATTTTCACATGTCTTTGGCTTATAAATACCACCACACACCATCACATATCCACCATTCTACACACACTTTATACACCTTCACCAACACATACCTCTCTTTACTTTCTCGCTCTAGCTTAGAATAGTTAGTTTCTAGTTAAATATTTGTTAGTATTTGTTGGTGCACGTTTTGTGACAACAACTCTTATTTTGTAATAGTTAGTTTTGTTATTAGTTTTGTAGTTAATAAATGTGTAATTTTATTAACTTAAGACTTTTTGTGACAACAACCTACATGTTCGTACGAACCTAGAAGCAGCTAAGCTGAGTATAAAACTAAGTTGTAATACTTCATTTGTACGCTTTTGAATCTGTTATATTCGAATATACTGTGCTATCTTCGAATACATACGAACATACATCTTAAACACCTGCATTTCACTTGTTTTGTTGTTGTTTAGTGTATTATACCATTCCGCAAACTAATACACGTTGCAATCTCGTTTTGGATCCGTTCAAAGGGGACTTTCAATTGGTATCACAGCTAAACAAGACTTTGTTTGGGTTCAGGATTGGAAAAACACTAAGAAAACAAGTTTGAAAGTGTTTTGGAAGATAAAAGTTGTACTTTTGGCTTCCTTGTGTGTTTGTGATTCATATTCTTCAAGTTTCATTCAATTCTCACGGTTAAATCGTCCTAGATCTGAGTTTTTGCTCAGATTTGAGTTTGAACAGTAAGTTCGTACGAACAAGAAAGTGTCGTACGAACATACCTTAAATAGCCTTCGAACCTAGCCAGCTGTAAGTTTGTACGAACCTAGTAAGTTCGAATGTTTGAATTTTGAAAGGGTTGACCTGAAGTTTGACTTATACGAACCTAGATAGTCTTCGAACTTGTAAGTTCGAATTAATCTAAGTTCGTACGAACCTAGTGTGATTGACTTCAGTTGACTTTTCAGTTTGACCTTTGTTGACTTTTTGTGCTTGACTTATGTTGACTTTATCAGAAATGTCTAACTTAAGTAAAATGATAGAGATGGACCACGAGGTGGGTAAATCCGCCTCTCCACCGAAACTTCTCAAGGGAGAAGACTACTTCTGGTGGAATGATCGGTTTGAGTCATTTGCCAAGTACAATGACGTGCGATTGTGGATTTGCATTAAGGATGGATACGAAGCACCAACCTACGAGTTTGAGGGCAAACAAAGAGTTGTGCAATATTCATCATTAAAGGAGGAAGAACGTAAGATGTACGAAGCAGAGAATAAAGCATTGTCTGCTCTTACTATGTGTTTGCCTCAAGAAATCAAACACACGTTCAAAAAATATGACCTATCTAGAGAGCTTTGGTTAGCTCCGGAGAAGAGTTTCGAGGGGAATGAGCAGATTAAGGAAGGTCGTGCTGAGCTGCTCACAAAACAATTCTATGTGTTTAAGTACCTGAAGAATGAAACATTAGAAGAGATTATCACACGATATTATCATCTAATGACAGAAATGGAAGGCACTGACCTTAAATTTTCTGACACCATGAAGAATAACAAACTTCTCGAAGCTTTACCTACAAAGTGGGACATTTACACTTTGATGGTGAAGGAGAGTAATGACTACAAGACTCTCTCACTTGATGAAGTAATTGATAAACTTCGTGTGTATGACCTTAGTATGCAAAGGAAAGAAACTGGATCCGATCAGGTTCAGGATCCAAGCGTTTACCATGGTAAACGATCTGATTCAATTGCATCAACTAGCAATGGTGTTATATAGCATCATCTGAAAACTCTAACAAAGACAGGAATCTACAACAATCTGGGACACTAAGTGGATTCAAATCGATGTCTATGAGTATTAAATCGGCTGAAGATGAAGTAGCCTTACTTGCATCTTTTATTGCATCACACGAAAACTTCATTAAAGGCAAGGTCACTGATCTAAGTATGATAAATGAGAATTATGACCAATTAGATCCAGAAGACTTAGAAGAAATGGATCTACAATGGCAAATGGCCATGATAGCCAGGAGGGCTCAGCGGTTCATGAACCGAACTGGAAGAAAATTCATTGGCGGTAAAGTTGGCTATGATAAATCTAAAGTAAAGTGTTATAACTGTGATGGTTTCGGACACTTTGCAAAGGAATGCCAAAGACCAAAAAGGGAACAATCTTCCGGTCAGAATGGTCAAAGGTACTCTAATGGAGGAACATCGAGTGATAACCATGGCTCAGGGAATTATACTAATTCTAGAGCACTAGTGGTTCAAGCACAAGATGGATCATATGACTGGAGTACTAAGAATCAGGAACCTCAAGCCTTTATGGCATCGATTGAGGAAGTTAAAGGAGATGACAAGTCTTAGTCAGATGCGGGGGAAAGCTCAGAGGACAAGATGGAGATTGAAGTACCAGATGATGAAGAAAGGATCAGGTCACTGAAGTCGACTAATGATATAAGCTCAAAGGACTTCATTGCCTACATGGCAAATCTAGACGCTGATAAGCAAAAGGTACTACTTAATCTAGATCTAGTGGTTAAAGCTTATGTTCTTTGTACTAACTTTCAGGAACAAGCTGAGAAGTTAGTAGAGTCATCTGATAGGATAACATCTCAACTAAAATCTTTACAAGAAGAAAACACTAGATTGACCATCAGAAACTCAGAACTAATTAGTAAATCAAAATCTGAGAAAGCGGACATGAAATATTTGAAAGATAAGTTAAATGAGCAAAGTGTTTTAAAATGACTTGGCTCATGAACATATTCTTGAATTAACTAAACTGTCTGCTGATAAAGAAAAGGAATTAGCTGATGCAGAGGTTAGGATAGTTGATCTTAATAGGAAACTAGAGTTAAGAAAATTTTCTATTGAAACCTTGTATAACATGCTAAGTGTTCAAAAACAGCCTGGTGATCACAGGGGAATGGGTTATACAGAAAGCCCTCCTCCCTTTAATCACAATTACTCCTTTATTTCTGATGGTACTGAGATGACACAAGTAGATGATTCTGCTAAACAATCAGCAGTTCCAGGTCTAATACAATTTGTTAGACCTGCGAAAGCTGAAATAAGTGCTGAAACTGAATCAAAATCATCTGACACTTTTATCCCACCCGCTTCTAAATTAAAAATGAATTTTGTAAAAGAGGGTGCATTTGTACAAGGAAGTGTCAAGGAAAAGTAAAAGAACAAAGTTAACTCTGAATTACCTAAATCTGAAAATGAAAACTTAATCACTAAGGGTAAAAAGGTTGTAACTGTTTCCTCTCCAAAGTTACCTGACTTGGACGATCTTGCTTTGTGTGCCATCTAAAGGGACATGTCGCAAGTATCTGTCCAAATAAGGGCAAAATTGGAAAGACACAGGTGAAGAAAGACCAATCACCTGTGAAATCTGTGTCGCCTCCTAAACAGAAAAATCCTTAGGCGACAAGTATAAAACTAAGATTGTCCGGCGTTTTCACACCAAAAGTTAAAACAAAATAAAATGAAAATGCAGAGACTTCTAGGAGGAATGGGTTGGGATTTAAGAGAACTCAAAGTTCTCAGATAACACAACCCTCATTAAAATCTGTGAAGTTTTCGTCACATGACAGTTCTAGGAGCACTACTTCTTCGGGAGGAAGCTCTTATGGACAGTCTTCAAGGTCTAAGACTCCATAGAGATTTCAAACTCCCAACAACCGTTTTAACAACCCTAATAGTAATAATAGGAATTATCAAAATTCAAGTTATAACTATCCTACTAGGGTTAGACCTACCTCAAACCCAAGTCCAGTAAATCCTAGACTTTTTCAGAAGTCTCCGGAAAGAAAGCCTAGTGGTAGTACCCCCCATCCTCCAATGAGTGAGATTCCTAAAGCATCAGGCTCTACTGAGAAGAGTAATGGATACTTGAAGGAATTCACATTCGTAGATGAGAATGGCCGACCCAAGACCGTCGTGGCTTGGGTCCCCCTTGATAACTAACTATTTTCATTTAATGTGCAGGAGCTAACTAGGAGAGCTATTAACTGGTGGTATGTTGATAGCGGTTTCTCAAGGCACATGACGGGGGAACGACAAAATCTTGTGGATTTCGTGCACAAGAAAGGGGGATATGTTAACTTTGTTGGAGCAAAAGGTGGACAGATCACGGGAGTAGGCAATGTCACAAATGGAAAAATTATGTTAGAGCAAGTCAACTATGTTGAGGAGCTGAAACATAATCTCATGAGTGTATCTCAGATCTGTGATAAAGGACATCCTGTCCACTTCACAGATAGAGAAGCATTAATATTGAAACCAGGATTTGTCATACCAGAGGAGTAGATAGTCATGAGGGCTCCTAGGAAGAATGACACTTATGTAATGGACATGAGTGTTCATGAATCTTTCCAGGAGTCGACATGCCTTATATCCAAAGCATCTGAAGATGACTCTCAGTTGTGGCATCGGAAAATGGCACACTTGCACTTTAGAAAAATGAATTACATAGTCAGAAATGGGCTAGTGGTAGGTGTACCATTGCAAAGATTTGGACTAGAGGACAAATGTGTGCCATGTCAGAAAGGCAAACAGCACAAGAAGCCGCATAAGTCAAAATCTCATAATTCCATTGCCTCGACTTTTGACCTTCTTCACATGGATCTGTTCTGTCATGTGAATGTAAGGAGTATAGGCGGTAAACATTACTGCTTGGTTATCACTGACGACTTCTCGTGTTTCTCATGGGTATTCTTTATGGGATCAAAGGATGAGACAGTGGAAATGCTGATGACATTCTTTACCCAAATTGAACATCAATTTAGACGAGGAGTCAAGAAAATTAGAAGCGACAATGGCTTAGAGTTTAAAAACTTAGTGATGAATGTCTTTTGCTTAAGCAAAGGAATTCAGCATCAGTTTAGTGCAACCTATGAGCCACAACAACCTTGATTGAAGCAGCGAGAGCGATGCTGGTTGATTCAAAGCTTCCCGACATTTTCTGGGAAGAAGCGGTGAACACAGCTTGCCATGTACTGAATAGGGTTTTAACTGTTAAGAAGCATAACAAAACGTGTTATGAGCTTCTAAATGGTCGAAAACCAAATCTTACTGGTCTTGAACCCTTCGGTGTTCATTGTACCTTATTGAAGAGCAAACATCAATCTAAATTTGGTGAAAAGGCTGACGAAGGATTTTTCCTAGGCTACGAAGCCGGATCACCAAACAAAAGGGTCTATAATAAGACATCTGGTAGAGTTGAGATAGTGTATAACATACAAGTCTCATCTTATGCTCCAGTTGTACAAACTGGACCAGAATGGTTACTTGAGTATGATGTTGTCTTCAAATCATTTAATCTTCCGATCCTAAGTGAAATTGACACTTTAGGATTATAACATGTTATACTAGATGATGGTGAAGATAATGTGTTTGCAGCAAGATCTTGTGTTCCAAGTTCAAAAGATGTAAATGATAAAGGCAAAGAGGTTATTGATGAACCGATTGTAGACTTAGATCCCATCTCAATTGATATCCCGTCTTCATCTGAGGTTACAGATTATATGCAAGAAATTACTGCAGAAGAAGCAACATGTAGTTCCCTTAGGATGGATCTTTTAATCAAATCGAATGGTGGAGACAAACACAAACACAAAGAATATAAAGCTTAAGACAATGAAGTGCAAATCAATAATAATACTTTATATTTCTTTCTCAATAAAATAAGCAGCAAAAAACAGAAAATAAGTGTGTGTGAAAATCCCCAAAAAGTCTCTTTCTAAAACCCTAACATTTGGGTATTTATACTAAACAAACTGGCCGGATTATGCGACACAAGCCTTGTGTCGCATAGATCACTATTGCGACATAAGCTCTGTGTCGCAACTACAACTAATGCGACACAGGCCTTGTGTTGCATAACACAGAAAATGTAATTCTAACTAGCTCAATTACATTAACAAACACATTACAGACTAGACCAACTGACAGACACACTAAGATGCATCAACAAACTCCCCCGTGTCTTCAGCTTGGTCTTCAAAATCTTCAATCAAACCCAGCCTGCTGAAAATACACCGCCAGCGTGTATTCCATGTGTTACACAAACGTTGACAATCCTTTGAAATTGAAATGCGATCTTCTTATTCACTGCATTTCTCTCATTAAAGCGAATCGGATTGTCAAACAGCTTTCTCAAATCTTTCTCTGAGAAATTTATCAAGCTCATTGGATCAAATACTCGAAATTGAGTTTTCTTCAAATTATACAACGAGCTCTTCTCTGGTTGCTCTATCTCAGGCACAAATACAAAAACTGCCTCGCCGGTGTGAGCATCCAATTCCCAGTAGTGAGATCTTCTTAGAAAGTCCAGGGGAACTGTTTCCAGAGGAATCTTCTTTAAACAATCAGCCAGAGGATAACGCATTTTGATCAAAGGCTGATTGGTTACTGGATCAAACCGTTTCTTATAGATAATTCTAGTTCCCAGCGTCGGTTTGATAAACTTGTACCTTTTGGTACGAATCTCCCTTTGTAGAGTAGTCAGAATGAAGTTTGCACGATCATCATTTGACGGGTTAATCAAAGAGAGCTGAGCAAGACGATTAACTTCTCCTTTTGGCAGAGTGCTCAGCTTGGTGAATGATCTTTTGAAATATTGGATACCATCTAACCTCTTGATCATAAACAACCCGTTCGATATCTTCCAACTCTTGATTAATCCAATATATGCTCCACTGACTTTGTACGATTTGCAGGTAACCGGCACTTGCTTTCCATCTTTTCCGTGCGGCCACCATTTAGCAAGTCTCTCAGCTCTAGTTTCGATAACTTCAGATTAAGGAGCAGGAGCCTCAGATGTTTCTTCATCTTGAGTCTCAGATGCATTTTTAGTTTCATCTTCAGAGGAATCTGATTCAATTATCGGAGCATCATCATAGAACTCATCATCATTCAATCCTTCCTCTTCCACATCAACATCATCATCAGTTTCCTCAAAATTTTCATTTTCATCATCAGAATTGACTTCATTTATCATGCGTTGTATAAATGAGAGGTCTGCACAAGAATAATCGACAGCCAATGGTCTCGGCTGGCCTGGTGTGTGATGCACAGGAAAGTACTCTAAAGTTGGCGTTTCATTACTATGTTCAATATGTACATCTTCATTTACAGACTCAGACCCCGGTCCACTTGGTTCTATTGATGGACCAGCGGGAACAGACTCCCCCGGACCAAGTGACCGGGTCTCAAAATCCCTAAACTTAACCTCTAAGTCAGTAATCCGGGAGGTTTGACTCTCAATCAGTGCAGCTTGAGACTGAATGATAGAAGCTTGATCGTCCATAGTCTTCTGCATTGCCTCGATCCGTTCCAAAAGTTGCTTGAGAATATCTGGATGAGGTTGCACTGGAGTCTGCAACTTTGAAGGCCCTGCAGTGGAAGAGGTGCGAGGTCGACTGGATGTTGGAATATCGTCAGAGATAAGGTAGGTGACATCCTCACGGGGCCTTTTGCCCGTCGACCTGGGAGGAGAGGGGCATATGTCATCAATATCCCTCATGAGATCTTCAAATTGAGGATCGGGATTGATA